>VSMD01103033.1:0-12686 GCA_008750895.1 Mirza zaza | reverse complement strand
TTGGTCCTCTTTTCTACCCGGCATTTCTGCCTGTTCCTCCCTTTGCCCTCTTCTTTCTCCCCCTCCGTCCCCGCCTCGCCTCTTCCCCTGACCCCCCACGCCCCTCTCTTCCCTCCTGGATCCTGCTGTTCTTGAGCTGCGTCTACAGGCGAGTCCTGCGCTCAGAGTCGGAGAGAAGCGAGCCCTGTGGCTCTGGAGGCACAGACCCCCCCAGCCCCCCCCCACCCCGTGGGGGCAGACGCCGAGCCGCCCGTGGCCCCTCCCGGCCGGGCCGCCGTACCTCGCCAGCTGGAAGCGCAGCGTGGTCCGCGGGTGGTACATCTCCAGGGCCGCGATGAGGTCGAAGGCGGACGGCGCCAGCATGGTGACCAGGGAGACCACCACGCTCACCTGCCAAGAGAGTGAGCGCCAGACCCCGCATTCCCGGGGGTCCCCACCCCAACCCCATCGCCGCCTACACTGGGGCTCTGGGCCTGACGCTGGCCCAGCGGGCACCCACCGAGTCAGTGGCTCCTACACGGGAAGACTCCCTGGACCGCTGCTAACCTCCTGGGCTGCGGCTTTTGTCAAATGGCTGAGGCCACTTCGCCACAACTTCACGTGTATTTTCGAGGAACCCTCCTTAGCTGTTCTGAGGGCACGAATACACGCCATGCGGGATCCACTGGCATCTCTGCCACATTTTCCAATTACCGTCTCTGTTCTATTTATACCTCCCCGGCCTCGGGCGGGAGATGGAAATAACTGGAACCATTATGAATAGCAAAGGGAAGACGGAGGGGTAATCTAATATTCCTTCTGTCCATGGAGGATTAATTATCTAGAGAGTCATGCCTGGCTCTTGTTTCCCTGTGCTTAGAGCAAAAGACAGAGGAGTTTTAGCTGGTGCACAGATGTGTGAGCTACAATAAGGAATGATTTCTGATATATCTTGTAAAAAACGATCCACCTATCTGTAAATGCACAAACACACCTGTACATAACCCGTTTAGTGGACATGAAGTAGAAAGAGGCATGGGACAAGATCACCTGAGCAGTCTCGGATTTTCGACATGAAGTAGAAAGAGGCATGGGACAAGATCACCTGAGCAGTCTCGGATTTTCGCTAAATCATCGTATGCTGATGAATATGCACAGGCTGAACTGATGACCATCTTCTCACCTACACACTCCGCTTTTTAAATTCCAAAGGAAGGCAACAATTTTCACAGGAGTGGCCCGAGGAGTAGCTCCTGTGCTATTCCTGCCTTTTAAATCTTTGCAGGTCAACTGGGACAACCTTTCAGGACAACAGTCCTGTGACAAATACTAAGAGTTCTTCAGCTGTCCATAACCTTCTACTTGGTGATTTTCTATTTAGGGGAATATTCACACAAGGAGGGGAAAGATTGCTTAAAAAACAAGCCATGTGTGGAGCTGGTCCTGGAAGCATTGTTTGCAATTTGGGTACACAGAAGCCAGCTAAGTGCTCACAAACTGGGCCTGGTCACCTTGGGTCCACAGGATGGAACCCAGCGCAGAGGTTAACGCCAGTCTGCAGGCCATGTCATGCCGTGGTAGCATGGATGGGAAGAAACAGACGTGGCAAAGGCGGAGCTCACATGTAGGAGACAGTGTGAATGCTCCAAGGCATTTTTGAATCAAAATCTTTCCCAACGAAGACGAATAAAAACACTTAGCCGAGACATGGAGCTGCCACTCAGGCTCAATGTCCTCATAGTCTCTGCTCTAGGACCAGAGGACTAGAGTTTCTCCCTACAGATGTCACTACCTTATGCACTTAACAAACAGAGGGCCGGGCTACCTCTGCGTCTCTTTTGGAGGGTTCTCCGGGCAGTGGCAGTGGTACCTCGTTCTTTTCCCAGAGTGTCAGCTCCTTCTTGGACTGCTCCAGCTTCTGGGACCGGTCCACCACGAAGTAGATGAGGTAGATGCTCCCGGCCAGCGACAGCAGCACCAGGATGTTGGCGATGACCCTCAGGCAGACGGTCACGGCCCTGGGGGGAGAGGCAGGTGTGCTCAGGGCACCGCCACGCACAGACCTGGGGACTAGAGCACGTCCACTCAGGGGGTGCTCTGCCCTGAAGAGTCAGCGCTCTTTCCTTGCCCCCCGGCAGCCCTCATCTCCTAGGAGATTGAAGGTGCGTCATAAATGCAACCGGCCATCTGCTTTAAACAGATAAACAGCCACAGTGGGTTTAGCGCCCAGGTACCGGGATTTCGGTTCTTTGCTAGTTATAACTGGAGTCCTGGAGTCAGTGCATTTAAGATACAGGAGTTCAAGTAACTGTGTCCAGCAGAAAGAGAGGGGGAGGGAGGGAGCAGAGAGGATTGGGAGGGAGGACGAAAGATTCTGCCTGTCACTCCCTATAACGAGCCTGACCTCATACCATACAGAGTCACAAGCCACCTAACGATGTTTTGGTCAACAACAGACCTCACAGATGATGGTGGTGGTCCCAGAAGGTTACGATGGAGCTGGAAAATCTCTACTGCCTGGTGACCTCGCAATGCAACAAATCACTCATTTGCTGCGGGTGACACCGGTGTGAACAAGCCTACATATGCCAGTCGTGTGAAGTGACAGCACATACGATTACATGCAGTACGTAATACTCGATAATTGTACCGACTGTGCCACTGGTTTTGTATTTACTATACTTCTGGTCATTATTTTAGGGTCTACTCCTTATAGTTACTTAAAAAAAAGTTAGCTGTAAAAGAGCCTCAGGCAGGACCCTCGGGAGGTGTTGCAGAAGAAGGTATTGTCGTCACAGGAGGTGACACACATGACAGCTCCCTGTGTGTCACTGTCCTCGAGGTCCTTCCAGGGGGACAAGACGTGGAGGTGGAAGACAGTCTTACTGACGGTCCCTGACCCTGTGTGGGCCTAGACTGACGTGTGTGCTTGTGTCTTAGTTTTTAAAAAACATTTTGAAAAGTAAAAAAAATAAAAAAAATAAATAAAAATAGACAAAAGCTTATAGAATACGGATATAAGGAAAGAAAACATTTTTGTTCAGCCCCCACAATGTGTTTGTGTTTTAAGCTAAGTGTTGTTATAAAAGAGTCAAAAAGTTGTAAAAAATTCAAAATTTTTTTAATGTAAAATAGTGACAGTAAACTAAAGAACTAAGGTCAATTTGTCATGGAACAGAGAAAAGAAATAACTTTGGCGTGGCCTAGGCGTGCAGTGTCGGTAAAGTCTACAGCAGCGTGCAGTTCTGGCTGAGGCCTCCACACTCACTGGCTGACTCACCCGGAGCAACTGCCAGCCCTGCAAGCTCCATGCGTGGCAAGTGTCCTGTTCAAGGGTAGCGTCTTTTACCTTATGCCGTACTTTGACTATACCTTTCTATGTTTGCATGTATTTTGATACATAAGTACTAAGCATTGTGTTGCAGTTACCTACAGCATTCAATACAGTGACATGCTGCACAGGTTTGTAGCCTGGCGCAACAGGCTGTGTGCCACGTAGCCTAGGTGTGTAGTAGGCTGTGCCGTCTAGGTTTTTGTGACGTTCCTGCAACAATGACAGTGCCTAAAGACACTTCTCTGACCGCTCCTTGTTGCTAGGAGAGGGGCGATTGTATTTCGCTGGTAGGTTCTTAGCTGTCTTCCCTCTAGAATTACGCTCTCAAACTTTTTAGTCTTTTTCCCTGCTGTATCCTCAGCTCTTAGAGCAGGCTTAGCACATGCGGGCGCTTAATAAATATTTGCTAGATGAATGAGTAAATAAAGGAGCAACTAAACCACCACAAGACGGGACATGGGGCTCATGTCTCTCTCACTGGGTCTCCCTTCCTGCGTGCCTCCTGGTATGGGCAGCTCTCTGAGTCAATGGCGATTCTGGCATTTACATTTGCGTTTCCAGTTGTATCTGAAACACGCCCATTGTTTCTAACGCTGGAGGACAACTCACTGTCCAACTTCAATTGTCTTGTTTTTAAGGCATCTTCTTCTGCCAGCTTTGGAGCCTGTCTCAGCTTGGTGTGCCTGGAAAGAGAACCCCAGGCCCTTCTGCAGATGTGAATGGTTCATCCGAGACGTGATCCCCAAAAGCGGAGGTGCGGGCCTGGGGGAGGCGAGCAGGAGGGAGAAGCCATCGGCCCCAGAACACGCTGCGGAGCAGGCTGTGCAGAGGCAACTGCAGGACCTTCTGCGGGGCCCACGAAACGCCTCTCGGAACCACCTGCCCAGCGGGAAGTAGGAAAGCGCCTATCCCACTCCCAGCGTGCAGGGCACTCGTGAGCGTGAGCTCCAGCACCACACCCGGCGCCCTGGCTGCGCGTGCACGCGTGTTGCTGGGGCCCTGCGGGCACCCAGGCTGCAGCCCCTCAGGCTCCCGGGGCACGAGTCGTGGACACCAGCAGGGGCCCGCGTGTGCGCCTGGTGGCACCCGCACAGCCCTGGCCCGCAGCAGGGGCTGGAGGAAGGTGTGGCGAGGGGGGAACCATCTGCTCCGTGAGGCCTCCCCTGCCGGGGACCTCGGGCAGGTTTCAGTTCCTCCCTCGACACGCGCCTCGGCGCTTCCCTTTCTCTGCACAGTGAGGGACTCACTCCCAAGTGAGACGACAAACGTCACCTCGCTTGGTAAAAACGAAAACGTGGCGCGCTGTGATATTATCACGAGCAGCTCTGGCGGAGGAGACCTGCAGATGAGGAATCAGAGGGCAGACTCCGTCTTTCCCTTCACGGGTGAGGGGCGTGGGCCCACAAGGCCCAGGGCGTGTCGTGGGTGTTAACGACAAGGAGGGCTGGAGTCCGTCCTCGGGCTGCCCACGGACAGCCCCTCCCAGCTCGGCTCCCCTCGCTGCCTCTCACTGTCCCGAGGCCGGGTGTGCCCCCTAGGTCCCCATGTCCGGGTCCACATCAGTCCCCTGAGGGGGCTTTGCACACTGCAGAAACTCGTGGTGAGCGCTACAGACCCAACAAGGGCAGGCCGAGCGGAGGCGTGAGTCCTCCGCTCATCCGTTGCCCTCCCTGGGGGCGGCCTCCCGGGCGCTGGCGGAAGGGCCACCCTCCTGGTAGCTCCTGAGACCGGAGATGAACCTCAGAACCCGGGAGTCACCCAGGTGGACAGCTTGAGAGCACAGCCAGATGACACCTGTGTCTTACGGCTCTGGAGACTTGTTCCTAGATAGAACAAGACTCAACGACATTCACATGGTTGCTGCATTTGGCAAATCAGAAGCTGGCATTCAAAATACCTCCCTTGTTATCTAAGTAAAAGACTAGGAAGCCGGTGGGCTTCCCACCTCTGCCCTGGTCGCAGGGCCTGCAGGAGGAGGACGGTTCCTACGCAGGGCTACGGAAAGGTCAAAGGTCATGTTCCCTCGGAGCACTTTGCTAGAATAATGGGCACTGAGAAGAAAGAGGAGCGGCCTGGCAATTGGGAAAACAGGATGCAGATAATCTTGTAGGCTTTGCACCAAATGGAAAGAAAACTTATCAACGAATTGAACGTGGAGAGTATTAATACCTACAGGTTTTTGCTTTTCTTCTTCTCCTGTTCTTCCAGGATGGCCTCCTTCAAGGAAAAACACACACATGGCATCACACCCTAATCAGCAGGGTCATCAACACGTCAACCACCAGGAGACTCGTATTTGACTCGGGTCTTGACCCCAGAGCCACAGGAAGCATGCGTAAAATCTCACTTGTTGATGTTCTTATTGTTACAATTAATTCAAAAACAATTTAATTCTGAAAACGTGGATTAAATGAATGGAAGTCAATACATTTCATTTTTCTATTTATGTTTACCTTTAAGTTACACTCAAAGTTTTCATCCTATTTTTGTAATAAAACACTGTGGCCCCAAGGAAGAGATTCTGGTTGTGTGTGTGTGTGTGTGTGTGTGTGTGTGTGTGTGTGTGTGTGAGTGTGTGTGTGGCAGTAAGAATGTTAATCATAAATCACCAGAAATAATCTACCCAGTAATTTAACTCATATCTTCAATGTCTAAGACTTTACTCTGTGAGATTCTACTGCTATAAATGAATTCGATATCAATTATCTAAGAAGTAATTGAGAAAGGGAAATTGGGGATTGGGAAGCAGGAATGGACATGGCATGGGTATGATGATTCAAACTATCTAAATACTTTCTTTTTTCTTCGAAACAGGGCAGCATTGAGCTGTCTGTGTAGTTCAGGAGACCCAAGTCCCTGAATGCTTTGGACCGGATTGTCTTCTAAGTTAAAAATAACATCTATAGTCCCCACATTTAGGGATCTATTCCTTTTCAGGTTATGTACACGCAACACGGTAATAACCCGTTGCATAAATTATCAAACACACACAAACTGAAAACTTAAAAGGATGGAATAAAACATCAAAAACAAACATAAGTTCCAGAATGTTCTTCCTGCACTCCATGGGACCATGTGGCGTGCTTCCTGGGGCATGCTCAGCTCGCTTTGCAAACAGCTGCCCCGGCCGGTGAGCGCCTGGGAGGAGGACGGTGCTACCCGCCCGCAGGGGGCGGCCGTGGCTGGCACGAGGCCGCAGAGCCAGACGCGCGGCGCCCGCCCCGAGGCCCGCACAGGCCGCTCGCTCACCCGGATGCTGTTCACGATGGCAGCCGTCTTGCTCTCCGCGGCCTCTGGGTTCCCGATGAGGTAATCCCAGGCGCAAAACACCCGCCAGCAGAAGGTGTAGTTTTCTCTGGAGGCGCTGGCCAGGCTGGTGCGGGAGTTCTTAGCCATCCTGAGAAAGAAGAGCCAGAAAGAGGGTCACGGGAGTCACAGGAAGGAGCTCGCCCGCCCATGGGGGGCGGGGGCTGTCGCTCGCCCCCACGCGGCCTTGGCGTGAGCTGGGAAAAGCTGCCCCTGCCGGGCGGACGCAGCCTCTCGGTCACTGCCGGGCACTGGCTGGATTTCAGCCCGAGCTGTGCTCTGGGCCAGCACTCCGACCAGTGTGAAGACCGCAGTGGCCCCAGGCTGCACCAAGGAGTCCGCCACTGCGGCGGCCAGCAGGCCCTGAGGTGCATCCCCCGGGAGCCGGCTATTCTCTGGGTAGCTGTGGTTATGAAACAAAATCCTCTAAGCCGAATCAGTCTTGGGGCTCCTGCCCATGTGAACTCTGCCCCTTGGGCCCCTTGGAACACTCCGGGTCCCTCTAGCACGTGACATTCCTTTAGATATTTGAAGGTGGAATCAGGGTCCCTCCTCAGGGGAAACCACAGCTCCGTAGAGCACGTCCCCGGCACGAGCTTTTCGCTCTCCGCCCAGACTTGCTCTCCGGTTCTCTCTGATTTAGTCTGTCCGCATGCCGACGGCCACACTAGGAAAAAAAATGCTTTTACCTGGGGCCACGGTGTTTTATTAAAACAAAACGATCCTTTCTAACATGTTGTTTTTTTTTAAATATTTTCTGTGCGTGAGTTATATGCAACGCAATCTACGTTTTTAGAATTAAATTGTCAATGTTAACTGTAACAATAAGAACATCAACACGTAAGATTTTCACGAACCGACTGCAGGGTTTTCCTTCAGGCAGCTCCGGGCTCAAAACCAGCCTGAGTTAGATACAGCTCACGTGGCAGTCAGTGTGTTAGATCGCAACATCTAGGAGAGGGCCTGAGTCTCCCAGGTGCGGCCACGGGGAGCTAAGCTGGAAAGCTCTGGGGGAACCGAAGGCCCCCAAGTCACCGCGCACCTCCTCAGGGTCTGTTTGTTTGTTTATTGGTTTATTGTCTGCTTTTCACCCCAAGCTCTCCTGTCTGCACTTTGCTAACATGTCACGTGGGCGCAGCAGAGAAGGGGCGTCCTATTTAGACAGAAGCGGCAGGCGAGCCACGGTGGGGCCAGGGGCCAGGCGGCCCCGTCAGTCTGCATGTGCCCAGTCCCCGCTCGGAAGCACCGGTTAAGCTGGGAGGAAACGGGGGACTTCCTGAGCCCCCTCGCCCCGGCCGGGCAACTCCTCTCAGTGGCAAGTACAGGAGTTAACTGCGCACGGCACAGGCTGGCCTGGCCTTTGGGGAACTGTAGCTCTGTCTTTGCAAACTCGCAGACAAGGAGGAGGTTTTGCTTTCTGCAGCCTCTGGTCATATTGTTTCTCCCCCCGTTAGCGCAGCCACTACATTGTCTCAGATTACACCAGCTGGTTGGTTTATAGCATTCTTGTCTCTCCAGACCCAGCGCAGATCCCAGCACAAGGCAGCACCTGCTCAGCAAGTGCTGGTTAAAAATGAACATACCTCTTTTAGCCTTGGTCTCCTCACCTGTAAAATGGGTGCGGTTAGTTTCATGCCTTAACTTTACAGAATTACTGACAAGATCGCGTGAGATCACACAAGCGTCATGATTCTCGGGACGCAGTTTGAGGAACGAAGCTGCCGTACTTTTTTAGGAGAATGATGAAGCTGTACGCAAACACGGCCATCCCCACCAGGAAGTAGGCCAAGGGCAGCCGGTAGCCAGCTCTCCCGATGCGCCGCTCCCTGCCGTAGTAGCCGTAGAAGAGGACCGAGTACTGGAGGTAGCCCTGCAAGGAGAATGCTCCGAGTCACTTCTGATTCCCGGGTCCCAGGGCCGTGGCCTATTCACCACCCACCCCCCCCAGGGCCAGAGTGTGGCCAAGCGTGAGCCTCACCCCCAGGGACCAGATGGTGTCCAGGTCTTGGGCGGAGCCCTCCTGCTCCTTGGGGATGGTCTTCCTGGCTGTGCTGCCAAAGGGCTGGCCCGCGAGCAGCTGGCGAGAGAGGAGAGGGTGTCAGGTGCTCTTCGGGGTGGGGGGACCCGGGGAAGAGGGGAGGCTGATCTCCGCATGCCCATGAAGACGCCACGCACAGGGGATCTCTGGGGGTGGTTTCTGCCTCCTTCTCGCCGGTGGTGCGTCAATCACAGGTAGGATAGTTTTCTTTTTGTCTCTTCTCGGTCTGCCTGAGCGTGAGTGCTCTCTCCGGGCTGTCCGTGGCTTCTGTGGGTGGTTACTGAAGCCCCGAGATTTCTATGATAGATGGGACGTGGCCCATGCACAGTGCGACGATGAAGTTTAGTTGAAAAATGGATTTTATTTTATAATCACACTGGGTCAGCAAAGTGGCCCACAGGCCCAGCCCAGCCCATCAGCTCTTTTTGTGTGGCCCAGGAGCTAAGAATGGTTCTTGCATTTTTAAATGGTTGGGGGGAAAAAATCAAAAGAATAATATTTTGTGGCACAGAACAATTATAATAAAGTTCAAATGTTAACACTCATAAATAAAACTGTATTGGAACACGGCCACACTCACTGGTTGACATATTACCTATGGCCACTTTTGCACTACGTGGCCGGTTTTGGGGAGTGGCGGCAGACGGACCAGAAAGCCTCGAATATTTGCTCCGTGGGATTACAGCAAAGTTGCCGAGCGCTGTCTCAACACATGCAGTGCCCTCCCCCAAGGACCAGGAGGGCGATCTTTTTATGTGACTGCTTTGCCGTTGTCTTAACCTACGGCACTTTCTCTCTTGAGCCGGTGCTCACCTCTGGAATGACGATGAAAGCACCTGTCATCATGGCCAGCACAATGTTGATTCCAAACAGCCATCTCAAGAATATGAAGTAGGAGGCAACGCCAGACCCAAAATGACCTGCAGAAAGACGAGATCACGAGAACAGTTTAGGTTAGGTCCTCGCCGTGCGAGAAACCCTCCACGAAGATGCCATCATCCGCCCTGCACCAGCCGGACGCAGAGTGAGAGCGCCATCGTCGTACCAATCAGCGGTTCCTTCCGAAACGCCGGTTCAGATGAACCAAGATGCCCACAGACACCTACCAGTTCAATATGCAGAAAAAAATCCCTAGTTTGCCTGAAATACTATTTGATGACCATTTCTCTGATGACATATTCACCTAAAAGGGTCTTACCAAATTTTCAACATTTCAGGTATGTGAAGATGTATCAGCATCTTTTGAGAGTTGGATGTATTTATTTTCTATTTTGCATCATTTTGAGAATTCTAAGGATTTTTCTCAGGGTCCTTTGGCCTTAATTTCAAGATACGAAACACTTTTCTAGGTGTTAACAAGAGGGCAAACTTGGTGAATGGTGCAGGGGACTCCTTTGTGACGTTTCTATACATCTACACTTATTCCAAGATAAAAGGCATAGTAAAAAACAAATCTGTATCTGTTGAGAAAATCCAGGCCCACAGAAGTCAGTCGAGGATGTAGGTGATAATTCACAACATTCTGGAGCAGGTGTGTTTGTGTCATACTTAAAAAAATAAAATCTCTTGAATTCTTATTTCCAATCTAGTTCACGTTTGTCATAATAAGTACAAAAAACACAGAACATCAAAAGGATAACAAAAACATTTACCTATTCCAAGATCACTAAATTAAAATCACTACTGGAATTAGTTTCTATTAAACTTTTAGTGTAACCCTGCATTATTATTCTATATTTATAACTCTTTTGTATAAAATTGGCATCTCTCTACAGCATGCATTTTCAGTTACTAGTATAGTACAGATATTTTCTTTTGCCAAAAATGCGGTTGTATCGGGTGAATTTTCCACAATTTATTTAACCCACCCCTCACTACTTGACATTTAGGAAGTTTCCAGTTTTCAGTAGGCTGAGCAGTTCTGTCATTAATAATTTTTGCCTAAGGCCAGGTTTCCTAGAAGCGGAGCTTGAGGAAGGGACACAGCTATGCGAGATTGGTGGAGGAGGTGCTCTCAGGAGGGAGGGTGGGCAGGCAGGGAGGGCCGGGAAGGAGCTAAGCCAGGATGCGGTCCCTGCTGGAGCCAGGTGTGGTCTGATCCCTCGGGGAGCTGCCCCACAGGGCTGGTCCCACTGGGAGCATGGGGTCAACTTGAATGCCCCCTGTAAGTAAGTCACTGGCTCTGGGCTCTAGGTGGGGGTGAGGAGGTGGAGTGAGACATGCCTCACACCTGGGAGCAGGTAGGCCTAGGGCAGGTCTCCAGAGAAGGGAGTGGTCTTCACTCCGAGCAGCCGAGGGGAAGGTGACACGCCAGGTAAAGGGGACCCGAGTCCCCCTTTACAGCAGCGTTGGCCACTGAGAGTGCTATGGTTTTGTTGCTGTTTTCTCTGGGTTTTAGGAAATAGAAGCATTTGATCAAAGGATATAAACATTTTCAAGACTTTGGGTACATATTATAACTTTCCGCTAGAAATTCTGTCCCAATTTACATTTCCAACAGCAGGGTATGAAAGTGCTTCATTCTATTTAAATATTGAAAATGTTTTTCCCGATTGGTCATCTAACTCGTAGCTTTATTTTTTATGACTACATTTTTTTTAATGTAATTAAAAACGATAACACTTTCCTCAATGATTTCTTCCTTCGCTTTTATGATGAGATAGGTCTCCATTCTCCGATGACATCATCTACACTTTCTTAAATTCTTTCATGGTTTCCTATTGTATACTTACACATTTCCTACTGTATTAGTGTATTTAAATATTTAATGGAATTTTAAAGTGAATTAAACTTGCTCTTTAAAACAGTCAAATCAATTGTTTCAGCAATCTTTATGGAATAATTTAGACCGACTAATAATTATTATATGGTAAAGACCTGTGTGTATTCTTCTCTGTTCCTGAACTTCTTGCTTATTTTTTTTGTGAATTGTCAGTCAATTCCTGCACTATGCCATACTGTTTCAATTGTTGTAGCTTTTAGAACAGGCATCCTCAAACTACAGCCCTCGGGCCACATGCGGGTATTTTTGCCTGTTTGTTTTTTAACTTCAAAATAAGGTACGTGCAGTGTGGATAGGAATTTGTTCATAGTTTTTTTTAAACTATAGTCTGGCCCTCCAATGGTCTGAGGGACAGTGCACTGGCCCCCTGTTTAAAAAGTTTGAGGACTCCTGTTTTAGAATGTATTTTAATGTCTTAGCTATGCAACCTAATTTGCATTTTTCCTTAAAACGTTTTTATTTTTATTGATTAGTCTCTTGGATGTTTTTCTTCCATGTGAGTTTTACGATCATTTTGTTGAATACTGAAAACAATACATTCAGATTTTTATTGGAATTGCAGTAAACTTGTAAATTGATTTTGGGAAAGTCAACATCTTTCAAACACTGAATTTTCCCACATCTCTTTGAAAGACTTTTATACCCTGTGGTCTAGTTTTACAGCTTTCTTTATTTCAGACTTGTTTTCTCCTGGCATTGTGTGCGTGTTTGTAAGTGTGAGTGTGGATGTGATTTATTTATTGGTTAGCATATATCTTCTTTTTTTTTTTAAAGATTAGATTAGATTTTATTTTTATTTTATTTTTTTTGGTGACAAGGATGCTGTTTATTGAAATTAGGTCCCAGAGAAATAGCTAAGTCTTTGTCAAAAGAAGTTGATTCTTTTTTTAAAATATATATATATATATTGTTTTATTTTAGCGTTTTATGGGGGTACAAGTGTTAAGGTTACTTATATTGCCCATGCCCCCCTCCCCCCTCGAGTCAGAGCTTCAAGCATGTCCATCCTCCAAACGTTGCTCATCTCACTCGTTGTGGCTAGCATATATTTTCTAAATGGTCACAATTACGTCTGTGGAAACGCGGACTTTTGCATTTGCACTTGCAGTGCTGTGTTGCCCTCTCACTCATCCTCACGGGTTACACACGGTCTCTTTGGGGACAGGGCCGTGTCTGATAAAGGAGTGAGCTGGGAGAACATCGCAACGTGGAAAGGCACCGCCTGGGACTGTCCCCGTCCCGGGAGG
>VSMD01103025.1:0-85084 GCA_008750895.1 Mirza zaza | reverse complement strand
GGGGCGGGGGCGCGGGGCGGGGGCGCGGGGCGGGGGCGCGGGGCGGGGGCGCGGGGCGGGGGCGCGGGGCGGGGGCGCGGGGCGAGGTGCAGCACGACCTGGCCCGGTGGGATCGTGGGAGCACCTGTGTGAGTAGCTCCCGTCTTCGCTTTAGTTTCAGGAGTTTGATTTTATCCCTTAATTCAGGAACTGTCGGACTAGGAATTACATTAAACTCCACACAGACGACTGACGGTACCAGAGTTTAAGTCCATTATTTTACAACGGGACACAACGCCGGCGGGAAGGCTCATTGCCTGAGGAACAGAAAGTCCACGCCAGGGGTTTCGTGGTGAGTGTGGAACGAGAACGCAAAGGGCTGCACATGCTGGGGGTAAAATTTCCCTAAGGCGGTGTCCTGGGCTGAACCTGTCTGCCCCGGGCCGCAACTCGCATGTTGAAGTCCTGACCCTGGTACCTCAAAATGTGGCTGCATCTGGAGACGTGGCCTCTGAAAAGATTGAGTTAAAATGGGGCGGTTTGGGTGGGCCTTGCTCCAGTCTGACTGGTGACCTTGTGAGAAGAGATGAGGACACAGGTGCTTGCAGAGGGAAGACCGGGTGAGGACACGGGAGAAGCCACCATCTATAAGCCGCCAAGAGAGTTCTCAGGGAAACCGGCCTGCTGACATCTTGATCCTGGACTCCCGGCCTCCAGGATCGGGAAGACATCAGTGTCTGTTGTTTCAGCGGCTCCGGCAGCCCCAGGGGGCTAGCACCAGGGTGGATGCGCATGTCTGGCTCTGGATTTCCCTCAGGATTGGGGGCTTGGACCCAGATGCCCCTTCCTGGGTAGGAGTGTCC
The DNA here is from genome assembly GCA_008750895.1 of Mirza zaza. NCBI lineage: Eukaryota > Metazoa > Chordata > Mammalia > Primates > Cheirogaleidae > Mirza > Mirza zaza. The sequence continues at coordinate 84,242 of VSMD01103025.1, read as the reverse complement.
TGCCCGGTCAGTCCTGCTGACTCTCTCGCCGCGTGGGTTTCCTGTCTCTGTATCCCTCGGGCCTTCGTTGCTATGCCCGACCTATGAGACGGATCGCGTTACTTTTGTGGGGTCAGGGATGACAGTAAAATATATACAAAGAATTAAAAGCTAGAAATCAAGCTAAAAACTGTTAAATTATGTGAGTCTTAGCCTCATACCTTTTCAAATAGCGACGAGAGGGCCAGGTGTGCAGTCCCAGCTCGGGGTTTCTCCTGGGTCTCTCTGGGATGTGGTAGACGGCGGCATCTCGCCTTCTGCTATCAGCCTTCAGCCCGTGGCCCTGCAAACAGCCGCAGCTGGGCGGGCACTCGGGTCTGAGGACACAGACGGTGGCTGGGCGGTGGCCCTCCCTCTAAAGGACAGACCTGAGGAAGAGGAGCACAGGCCCTGGAAATGGCACCTGCGGAAAGGAACTGTGAGTCCCCGTAGCTGCAGGGTGCGGAGAGACTCCCAGAGGAGGGCCTAAGTGGGCAAAGGCCACAGTGTGGCCCCCTTGCCTGAATCTAAGGAAAGGGCTGAGTTTCATTTTAGTCTCCTTCGTAAGTAAATTTATATGTACTTAGCTCTCATTTAGCAACTCACTTATCCCAGCAAATGACTCCCTGCAATGACTTGAGCTGTATTCTCCACAATCGGCTCAATTCCACTGTTGTGGGGACGTTCTGTCCTCTTCTCTTCTGACAAGCTAAGCTTTGCAGTTGGACAGCCCCAGGCACTACCCATCTGCTCCGTGGTGAGTGAGAGATTTCCTCTCCACAGGGCGGCAGCACCTGCTTCCCCTTCCCGGGGGCTCAGTACTTCCTGTTCAAGCCGCCTCCAGGAGCCCTCGGATGCAGCTACCCTGCCCACTGCTGGGCGCCAGGCCTGGCCAGGACACACTTGAATCCAGGGTCTCCTCCAGTGTATTTAACACACACTGGGAATGAAAAGTGGATTTACAATGATCTGAATATATGCCCCCTACAAATTCTTATGTTGAAACCTAGCCTTCAACGTGAAGGTATTAGGAGGTGGGGATTGCGGAGGTGATTAGGTCATGAGGGAGGAGCCCTGATGAATGGGGTTTGTGTTCTTATAAAAGAGACTCAAGAGAGCTGCCTTCCTCCGGACAGGTGGGGACACAGAAGAAGGCAGCTGTCTATGAACCAGGAAACAGACCCTCGGCAGACACTGAAAGTGCTGGGGCCTTGGTCTTGCACTTCCTGCCTCAGAACCACGAAAAATAAGTTCTTGTTGTGTATAAGCCATCCAGTCTGTAGTATTTGGTTATAGCAGCCCAAACTGACCTAGACAGGGTTGAATGAATGAAGATTTAGATTATGGAGATTGTATTCCTCTTTATTAGTTTGTGAAAGAGAGGGGATTTTTGGGAGGGGCAGAGCAAGATGGTGGACGAGAAACACTGCCAGACACAGTGTCTTTGCAAAAAAGACAGTTTCTAGAAGAAATTAGAATAAAGAACAAAGCAGACGAGCATACATCGGACAAGGGTCAAAAGGAGGGTTACTGGAGACTATGGGAGACTCCATGGGAGGAGGTTGTGGAGGAGAACTAGAAGAAGAGATCTCCCAAGTAGCTTGGAGACCAGCAGCAAGGGTAGGTGGAACGTTTAACTTCCCCCTCCCTTGCAACTTGGACTGCTGATAGGATCCCCAGAGGGTGGAGAGACCTGCAGACACCAGCCCAGAGATGGCCACCGCCAGTGAGCTGTAAGCCTGTAGTGGACACGGCACCAGGCTCGCAACTCCTTCGGGGCACCTCTGTGCACAGACCCGAGCCACGCAGCAGGCGCCATATTGCCTGATTCTCCCCTCCCCCTTCCCTGTCTATGGCTGCCTAGAGAGACAATATAGCCACCAGCCTCAGGCATCTCCAGGGAACAGGACCTTCCCTTTTGGGGCCCTTCAGCTGACTGAGGGGAACTCAGACTGTGAGCTCCCTACCCGTCAGCCCTCCCAGGTGCTGCTGGCACGGTGATCCCAGGAAAGCAGGGCAGAGCCTGAGGCTGAGAGACATCGACCCAGCTTGGGCTCCCCATGGGTGAATTGGGACTGGCACTCCTCTCCCTGGGGGAGTCAGGGAGTGAATTCTGGGGCCCAGAGGTCAGACCTGCAGACCAGATCCCGTGCACCTAGGTCTCTCATTGCCTGGGGCACAGAGGGGATATTCGTGAATGAGCCTGCTAGGGTGTGTGTGCCTTGAAGGATGGATCAGCATGCTTGAGGGCAACCCACCTCCCAAGGGGGGGCGTGTGCCCAGCCCAGGCAGTGACTTGGCACAGGGAGCCTCCTGGCCTGCATCGCAGCCAGGGGAGAACTGGTGGTGTGGGGTCTGGTCTGTTGGCAGAGGCCCAGAGGAAGCTGCAGAGTTGGGGAGGATGCAAAGGAGCAGGGCCCACTCCAGACTGCCAGTCTCGGACAGCCCCACCCCCACACGCAGACTTTCTGACTGAGTGGGGCCATTCCAGTCCCTCCCTGACAGCTTTTCCTGGAAGCAGAGAACAGAACTTTGACCCCTGCTAACAACATTGGTGGCGCCTGAGGGCAGGCTTACCCAACCCAGCTCTGCACAAACTCACTCCCAGACCAGCCCTCACTGAGGTGGAGAATAAGGACACACCTGGAAGTCCCAGGGCCCCACCCACCACCTGAGGCACTAGAGTGCCTCTCCAGAGGAACAAGAGCTGGTTACAGGACCCAAAAACAACAGTGTAGCCTGCTCCTCCCAGCAAGCACCACCTACCAACAGGGAGGACATTCTGCACACTGTTTTATGGCCTCTACTGACTTATCATACAGGGTGAGGTCGGAATCTCACACACTAACACCCCCTACTGGCTCAGGGACTAAACAGGGCGTGTCATTACCCAAACGAAAACCTAATGGTAAGAAGCAATAACTGATCCAGATGGAAAGAAATCAGCGAAAGAATTCTGGAAATATGAGAACTCAAATGGAAAGCACACCCCCAAAGAGGAACATCAGCCCCTCAGAAATGGACATCAACCAAAATCAGACCACTAAAATGACAGAAGTAGAATTTGGAGCATGGATCATAAGAACATTCAACGATTTGCAAGAAAAACTGGATAACGAACACAAAGAAAATGCAAAAAGATTCCAGGACCTGGAACAAAAATTCACTAAAGAAATTGAAACAATGAAGAAAAATCTAACCGAACTCCTGGAAATGAAGAATCAATTCAGGGAACTACAAAACGCAGTGGAAAGCCTCAAGAACAGGGTAGATCAAACAAAAGAAAGAATCTCAGAGATTGAAGATAACACCTTCCAATTAAATAAATTAGTCACAGAGACAGAGCAGAGAAACAAGAGAAAAGAACAAAGCCTACAAGAGATGTGGGATTATGTGAAGAAACCTAATGTGAGGGATATAGGGTTACCCGAAAGGGAAGAAGAAAATACTCAAGGGTTGGATAAGCTATTTGAGGATATAATAGAGGAAAATTTCCCAGGCCTTGGTAAAAATCTTGGTATACAAGTTCAAGAAGCTCAAATGACCTCTGGGAGATTCAATGCAAACAGGAAGATGTCACGGCATGCAGTCATCAGACTAACCAAAATATTGACCGAAGAGGCCTTTGTACAAGCTGTAAGATGAAAGATGCAAGTAACATACAAACGAAAGCCAATCTGAATAATGCCAGACTTCTCTACTGAAACTTTATAAACAAGGAGAGTCTGGGGCCCCATTTTCACTCTTCTGAAACAGAACAATGCCCAGCCTAGAATCTTATTCCCTACAAAACTAAGTTTTGTATGCAAAGGAGAAACCAAGACATTCTCAGGTAGGCAAAGATTGAGGCAAAGATTGAGGCATTCACCAAGACAAGATCAGCTTTTCAAGAAGTACTCAAAACAGTGTTACCCACGGATCAGCATAATAAACACTCACAAAGGTAAATTTACTAAAAAGCTAAAGATCAAAGCCAAGAAACCACAATGGCTCAAGAGAGAAAACAAAGCAGCAAAGTTCAACCCAACACAATGAACAGAAATCTGTCCCACCTATCAGTTATCTCAACAAATGTGAATGGCTTGAACTCCCCATGCAAGAGACATAGGCTGACTGAATGGATAAAAAATACAAGCCAAGTATCTGCTGTCTTCAGGAAACACATCTAACCTGAAAGGATGCTGTTAGACTAAAAGTAAAGGGGTGGAGAACAATATTTCAAGCAAATGGAAGCCAAAAGAAAGCTGGTGTGGTGGTGCTGATTAGAGATAACTTAGTTTTTAAATCAACAAAAGTAATAAAAGAGGCTGGCCCTAGAATGAAATTATAAAGAAGCCAGTGTTTTCCTTCCCTTGAGTAAAACCCTATCTCAATTACAGCTTCTTACTACAAATTATCTGAAACATAGAGGCCTTCTTTATCTACTAGATACCCCCATACAGATTTTTACTTTCTCTCCTTCAAACAGTTCTCACTCCCTCCTTTTACCTGCTCACCCTGCTGATATTACCTCTTCTCTTCAAACTACCTTCAACATTACTGGCTGAATCATTTTAACAACAACAAGAAAAAAGTAATAAAGGACAAATAAGGTCACTATATAATGGTGAAGGGTACAGTTCAACAAGAAGACATAACAATTTTAAATATATATGCACCCAACCTAGGTGAACCCAGATTCATAAAGCAAACTCTACTTGATCTAAACAAATGGATAAACGACAACACCATAATAGTTGGAGACCTTAATACCCTACTGACAGCACAGGACAGATCCTCCAAACAGAAAATCAACAAAGAAATAATGGACTTAAACAGAACTCTAGAACAAATGGGCCTGACTGACATTTACAGGACATTCTACCCCAAAACCACTGAATATACATTCTTCTCATCAGCTTATGGGTCATTCTCTAAGACTGACCATATCCTACATCACAAAGCATGTCACAAACAATTTAAAAAATAGAAGTCATACCATGTATCTTTTCAGATCACAATGGAATAAAAGTAGAAATAAACCCTAACAGGAACTCTCATTTCTATACAAAATCATGGAAACTAAACAACCTTCTGCTGAATGATCATTTCATAAACAAGGAAATAAATATGGAAATCAAAAGATTCTTTGAACTAAATGACAAAGGAGACACAAGTTATCAAAACCTGTGGGACACAGCTAAAGCAGTCCTGAGAGGAAAGTTCATTTCTATAAATGCCTATATCCAAAAGTCGAAAAGATCACAAAAAGACAACCTAATGAAGCATATCAGAGAGCTGGAAAAAGAAAAACAGACCAACCCCAAACCCAGCAGAAGAACTGAAATCATTAAGATCAAATCAGAACTAAATGAAATTGACAACAGGGAAACTATACGGACGATTAACAAAACAAAAAGTTGATTCTTTGAAAAAATAAACAAAATTGACACACCTTTGGCTAGACTAACGAAAAGCAGAAAAGAAAAATCTCTAATAAGCTCTATCAGGAACAATAAAAGAGAAATTACAATGAATACCACAGAGATACAAGATATAATTCATGAATACTACAAAAACCTCTATGTGCACAAACTGGAAGATGTGGAGGAAATGGACAATTTCTTAGAAACACACAGCCTCCCTGGGCTCAACCAGGAAGAAATAGAATTCCCGAACAGACCAATATCAAGTACTGAAATTGAAACAGCAATAAAAATACTTCCTAAAAAGAAAAGTCCTGGACCAGATGGTTTCACACCTGAATTTTGCCACACCTACAAAGAAGAACTGGTGCCTATCCTGCAGAAATTATTCCACAATATCGAGAAGAATGAAAACCTCCCCAACACATTTTATGAAGCGAACATAACCCTGATACCAAAACCAGGAAAGGATGCAACAAAAAAAGAAAGCTACAGACCAATATCCCTTATGAATATATATGCAAAAATTCTCAACAAAATCCTAGCCAATTGAATCCAGGTGCTTGTCAAGAAAATAATCCATTACAACCAAGTGGGCTTCATCCCAGGGATGCATGGATGTTTTAACATACGCAAATCTATAAATGTAATTCACCATATAAACAGAAGCAAAAACAAAGACCATATGATCCTCTCAATAGACGCAGAGAAAGCATTTGACAAAATTCAACACCCTTTTATGATAATAACGTTCAACAAAATAGGCATAGATGGTGCTTACCTAAAAATGATACAAGCCATATATGACAAACTCACAGCCAATATCATACTGAATGGGGGAAAATTGAAAGCATTCCCACTTAGAACTGGAACCAGGCAAGTCTGCCCACTATCTCCACTTCTAATCAGCATAGTGCTGGAAGTCCTTGCTACAGCAATCAGACAAGAGAGCGGAATTAAGGGCGTCCAAATGGGAGCAGAAGAGATAAAACTCTCACTCTTTGCTGATGACATTATATTATACCTAGAAAACTCCAAAGATTCAACCAAGAGACTCCTGAAATTGATAAATGAATTTGGTTAAGTCTCAGGATACAAAATCAATACACAGAAATCAGAGGCATTCATATGTGCCAACAAAGTAAAAGTGAGAACCAAATCAAAGACCCAATTCAATTCAAAATAGCAACAAAGAAAATAAAGTACCTAGGAATATATTTAACTAAGGAGGTAAAAGACCTCTACAGGGAGAACTATGAAACACTGAATAAGGAAATAGTAGAGGATGTAAACAGGTGGAAGAATATACCATGTTCATGGTTCGGCAGAATCAACATTGTTAAAATGTCTATACTACCCAAAGTGACCTACAGAGTCAATGCAATCCCTATCAAAATGCCACCATTATTTTTCACAGATATAGAAAAAATAATTTTATGCTTCATATTGAACCAGAGAAGACCCCCTATAGCAAAATCAATCCTAGGCAATAAAAACAAAATAGGAGATATCGATTTACCAGACTTCAAACTATACTACAAGGCTATAGTCATTAAAACAGCTTGGGAATGGCTAACAAGAACAGGGACATTGACCAATGAAACAGCACAGAGAACCCAGATAAAAACCATCCTCATATAGCCAATAAATCTTCGACAAAACAGACAAAAACATAAAGAATCCTTATTCAATAAATGGTGCCGGGAAAACTGGATAGCCACATGTACACCGGGAAAACTGGATAGCCACATGTACAAGACTGAAAGAAGACACACACCTCTCACCTCTCACAATAATCAACTCACGCTGGGTAACAGACTTGAACCTTAAGTGTGAAACTATTTGAATTTTAGAGGAAAATGTTGGAAATACTCTTCTAGACATTAGCCTAGGCAAGGAATTTATGAAGAAGACCCCAAAGGCAATCACAGCAGCAACAAAAATAAACAAATGGGACCTGATCAAATTAAAAAGCTTCTGCACAGCCAAAGAAACTGTCAAGAGAGCAAACCGACACCTCACAGAATGGGAGAAAATTTTCACAAGCTACACGTCTGATAAAGGGCTGATAAGTAGAATCTATTTAGAACTCAGGAAAATCAGCAAGAAAAAAAATCAAACAACCTATCAAAAAATGGGCAAAGAACATGAACAGAAACTTCTCAAAAGAAGACAGAATAGTGGCCAACAAACATATGAAAAAATGCTCAACATCTCTAATCATCAGGGAAATGCAAATCAAAACCACAATGAGATATCACTTAACTCCAGTGAGAATGGCCTTTATCATAAAGTCCCCCAAAAATAAATGTTGGGTGTGGATGTGGAGAGAGAGGAACACTCCTACACTGCTGGTGGGACTTCAAACTATTTCAACCTCTTTGGAAAGCAATATGGAGATACCTTAATGCGATACAAGTAGATCTACCATTTGATCCAGCAATCCCATTACCGGGCATCTACCCAAAAGATCAAAAGTCACTTTATGAAAAACACACCTGCACTCGAATATTTATAGCAGCACAATTCACAATTGCAAAGCTTTGGAAACAACCCAAGTGCCCATCAATTCATGAATGGATTAATAAAATGTGGTATATGTATACCATGGAGTACTATTCAGCTTTAAGAAATAATGGTGATATAGTGCCTCTTGTATTTTCCTGGATAGAGCTGGAACCCATTCTACTAAGTGAAGTATCTCAAGAATGGAAAAGCAAGCACCACATGTACTTACCAGCAAATTAGTATTAATGGAACAACACCTCAGTGGACATATAGGAATAACATTTATTGGGTGTCGAGCAGGTGGGAGGGGGTAGGAGGGGATGGGTATATAAAAACACAATGAGTGAGATGTGCAATGTTTGGGGGATGGTCACGATTGAGGCTCTGACTCAAGGGGGGAGGGAAGGTATGGGCAATATACGTAACCTTAACACTTGTACCCTCATAATACGCTAAAATAAAAAAAAGAAAAAGAGAGGGTTTTTTAATTGTATATTAAAGTTAATTTGTTAACATACTTATGTATTTTACTTGAATAGTAATTTGCAAGGAAGAGTGAATACTCTTAGATGTTTCTGATTCAGTAGGAAAATGCCCTGTTCCATAAATAAGTAATGGCTTACTTAATTATCACAAAATCTGTGGGATCTTATTAGTTCATTGTGACATGGTAGTTGACTAAAATCAATCTTCTGTGAAAGAAGTTGTTTATAATTTTAAATGAACAAACACTGTTTTCTACAACGAATATACTTAAAAATATAGTGTCAAAATCTTAAATTTACAAATGTTTGGGGATTATTGAGATAAACTTTCCCTTTTTTATAGAAGAGTTTTATTTTTTCCTTTTAATAAAATAACAAAAGGAAAAAGATATACAGACATAGAATGACTAGAGATGTAATTTATTTTTTGCAATGATGGTGAAACATTGAACAACTTTCTTGTCTCTCTTTCTAAACACAAAGTAATGGTTAATCCACTGTTTTGCATAAGCAAAAGCATATTTGTCAAGGTCTTTTTACTTGGTAAGAAACTTGTGATTCTTAGTTTCAACTATAATTTAAATCATCATTGATTTAATGAATTTGATATAATCATTAATGAACATTACCTTCTTACCGATCCTTAGCCATTACAATGTAGTAATTTGAAGTAAGTGTTTCTCTTTATTTCTCTGAAGTGATTTCTGTGGATAAGTTAAAGAAAAATATATGTGTATATATACATATACATAATTTTAGTATATATCTTTTTTCTCTTTCATACCGTTCAGTTTTTACATTGTTCCCCTGCAATTGTTTTCTTTAACTTGGTTGACTCCACCATGCAAAAGGGAAAAGGAGATTGGTAGTTTGAGAGATTAGCAACCTTTCTAATCTGGCCCTTGGTTGAGTTAGGATTTAAGGGTGTGATTTTGTTTCTTTGAATGCATTTTTCCATCTGTCTTCCGATTATGACAAGTAATACTATCACACTACCTATGGTGGTAGTAAAAATACAAACTTTTCTTTTAAAATTAGTCATTGACAAGAAAAAAAAGTCAAATATCATAATGTATTCTATATACAAAAACTGTAAAAATGGGAGCCAATCATTCAAGTTTAGGAAACAGTCCTAATGCAAGCCTTTATCAATTCTCATGGACTGTTGTAAAAGCTTCTGAAATGTTCTTCCTGCCCTCATTTGCCTCCACACTATTCAGAAATTTCATCGCTCTAAAACATAAATCTTCAGAAGCTACTCCCTTGTCCCTGATCATTGAGTACCTACAAAATGCCTTTCCCTGCTGCCTACGGAAAAATGGAAACCCTTTGTCATGGCCTGTATAGAAGGAGGCTTGAAGTCTGAGCTCTTGCCGCCGTTTCCACCCATGTGCTCTGTGCTTTAGCCTGCCTCACCACCTGAAGTCTCTGCACACGGCGTGCTTCTGTTAAAAGCAATACCCTCCCTCATTTATGAGGATGTGATACGGGGAAAAAGATGTGTGATTCTTGAAGCTAAATATAAAAGAGAAAGGAAGACTTTCACTGTGGTCCACGCTAGGCTAAGTCCCATTCCTAAAGTAAGTACTTGGTATAATAGATGCTTCTTTCCAGCAGAGACTGCTCGATAGGAATTAAGGAAGAACGAGTATATTGAGCAGAGAACAAAAGTTGATCTCAAGGTTTGAAATAAACATTTGATGGGAAGGTAAAAGCAGATGAAAATGTAATCTCAAAGCTTCCTTTTGTGTACTCTTTTGCTAGAAGTTAGCCTCACATTCACCTTTGGGGCGAAACCAAGTCTGTTCTGGAAAAGCCACTGGCCCGGGCTTTGTAGTTACACTTGCAGAGTGCAGTAACTTAGAAGACGTCCTCGAGAGCCCCTGTGAATCCTCTGTCTCTCGGCAAGTATGTGACTTTCAGCTAGTTACTTAATCTCTCTGTGCCTCATTTCCTTAGCCTCAAAATTAGAGCTGATATTAATGTCTAGCTCAAAATGCTCTTGTGAGAATTAAACAAGATAGCTAAAGTACTTAGCACAGTGCTACATGTGTGGTGCGCTCCACGTGTTTGCTCTTCTGTTATTTGCTATCACCATGCAAAAGTACAGGTACAGGGTTGGCTAGAGGCCAGGGACATCTAAGCCTTCTCTCACTTGCCCTCCTCCTTCTTCCCTCCTGGAGTGTTTTAAAGCAAACCTAAGACATGACATCATTTCATCAACCATTTAGTATGGTTGATGTCTAATTTAACTGTTGGATAATATTCCACCAAGTGGATGTTTTAAACCTGTATTTAAACATTTTTTTGAAGCTTGCCAGATTTTTAAGTGGTAGATTTTTAACATTTTAATATTGAGAATAAATTGTTTTCTGTATATATAGTATACATTTCTGTATATATATTTGTATATAATATATGCATACATATGCAGGTATGTGTATATATATTTTTAGAATTTATTCCTCAAAATTAAATTATGAAATCAAAGGATATGAACTTTTTAAAGGCATTTACCTGACACATGTTCCTAATTGTTTTTCAACATTTAGCATGAACATTTAGAATTAACGAATAGTCCATTCCCACAAATGACGTGTGGCCAGAGATTTAGTCTGGTTTGTTCGATGCTTTATGTCCAATAACTAGACCAACATCTGACCCATAGTAAAGTTCCATACAGGTGAATGAATGAATGGCATTCCTCTTACACCATTCCTGCTAGCAGTCATTCATTTGTTGGACAGATATGTACCGAGGACCCTCTTGATTCCAGACTTCGCAGCAGTTACTGGGTGCACGGGGCTATGTGGTATTGCCCCATCCTTGTCCTGGAGCAATCATGTTCTTCAGGGCTTTGGGCTGAGCTCTCTGAGATGGGTTCAGGGCCGGTGGCAGCCCACAGACTCTCATCCTGCAGTGAAGTCCAGAGGGAGCATTTAAAAACAGGCACAGCAATATGACAGAGCAATTTTACATTTTATGAATCTCTTAATAAACAATTCGTTTGTATTTTGCATGTTTTTTTAAAAAATTGTTTTCCTAGTAATTTATTTTTGTTGTATTCCACAAAAGTATTTGTCCAAGAAGAAGAAAAAGAAAACTAGCCCTTTTCTAAAGATGATCTGAGAAGTGATACTCTGCTCTATTTGGGTGCAAGAAGAAAATACTAGAACTTTTCATGTGTTTTAATATATCCTAGGTAAGGCAATTGAGCTTCGGGAGTATGTGGTTTGGAAGACTCTGTGTCCTCATGAGTTGCAAGGCCCCCGAGAGGACAGCGTGGGGGGTCCACCACACCCGGGATCAAGAGCATCACATTCTCCCGGGTGGCTTTCAGCATATTGCAATGTTTTACGGTTCGGCAGAGCCTAGTTAAATGTACTTGCAGATTACATATGTGATATTAACTAAACCCACACTACAAAATGAACAAGAGACTGAAAAGATTCCTGCAAAGAAATCATGAATTAGAGATGAAGGTACCAACATAATAAACACGAGCTAAAAATGAGGAAATGATAAGCTGTCACTCTCACACACCTAAAACAAGCTCATTATCAGACACAACAAGGTGGGGGATAAAAACCTAATCAAACATGCCGATAAATCACACAAAAATTGAGATTATCAATAAGAAAAATTTGAAAAATATATTTGTGACCAATGATAATGAATCTCACCCTAATGTCTGGAGAGATCTGCCACAGATAGCCAAATAGCTACAAAGCAGGCATCTAGAACACAAGGACAAACCTCTACTTTCTGGTAGATACATTAAGATAGGCCCTGGAACCACCCAGTGCTACAAATTGGTTGTTAGAAAAAGAAAGTTAAAATCTCAGCCAAATAAATGATAATCTTATTTTTTTAGCATAAGTTTCCCCACAGGGAGAATTTTATTGATGGCTCTAGTTTATTCCCCCCCAAAAAACTGACTGCAAACAAATGATGTGACCATAACCTCAAGATTTCGTTGTCTTCCTAACAAAACAAAGAGGACGCTTAGAACCTGACCGCTTGGCCCTTTCTCTTCTTGTCTCCTCCCAATTCAAAGTGCTCGCATGTCTTCACAGCCAGCGTGCTCTGAGCTCTGCAGTTGGGCTCAGCACGCTGGCGCCTCCGCCCGGTCTTCTTTGTAGTTCTAGACTTTTCCTAGAAAAAGGGTTTAGGCTGCCCGCCGCAGCCGCTCTGCTTTCCCTGGGCACGTGGCGAGCACGGCCACCCCGCGCCGTGTCCCTTCGCGGGGCTGGCGCTTGCCGCTCCTACAGAAAGTCCGCTGGCTCCTGGGAACGCTGGCCGTGCTGGCGGGACGCTCCTGCTCGGAAAACGGCACGTTTCAACGTTGCGTCTTCTAGACAAATACTGTGGTTCTTTCTAAACAGCCTTCGTGAAGTTTGCCGGTTGGTTTGGTTGCAAGGCACACACGCGCCCCTCCCGAGGACTCAGCGCTGGCCGTGGTTTGCGAGAGCGCCCGTGGTGTGGCGTGGTAAAGACAGTGCCGTGGTCCCCCAAGTCCCCCGGCTGAGCAGTCCCCTTCTGCCTGCAGTGCTGTTCTCAGCAAATGACAGCGTGGTTTAAAGTGTGACCTCCGGGCTCTTCTCTTCAACAGCACTCGACACTTCACAAAAGTATTAAATACTCAGTTCTTCACAAAATCTCATTGAATTAGATGAGAAAATGACGAAGCCATTTTTTTTTTTTTTAAAAAAGTGTTTACTTAATAGCACAAGGAAAACAGCTGCATCGTGTTGGGGACACGCCAGACCCCTGTGGTTGAGGAGGGCGGATTTAGTGCCTGCCGGGGCGAGGGAGACCCGAAGCACCCCGGGAAACTGGGTGCCCCAGAAAGAGGGTGTTGGAAAGAAACTGTCATGGGATTTGGACTTGAGGCGGATGATTTGGGGGAGGTTGTGAGGAACTGGGGCTTTGCTAGGAATTGCCACTGTCAGGAAGCAGGGGTAATTTTATAACTGGATAGCTTAGTCAATATTCTCTTACAAAGTGAGAAACAGGCTGAAGCAGTGATTTATAAAGAAGCAGCAGTTACTTATACTAGCCAGGAGAGGGGGATGTTTGGTCATTTGAAAAACAAGGTTAAAAAAATTTTTTTAAAAAAATTTTACTGTGGTTAGAACATTTAACATGAAATGTATTCTCTTAACACATTTTAAGTTTAGAATTATTATTGTTGACTATAGGCACAATATCATACAGCAAATATTAATATCTTGAGCTTATTCATCTTATTTAACTGAATCTTTATGCCTATTGATTAATAACTGTCCGTCCCCCCTGACCCCCACCCCTGTTCCCAGCCCCTAGTGACTATCATTTCGGTCTTTGATTTTTTTAATTTGACTGTTTTAGCTAACACACATGAGTGGAATGACGCAGTACTTGTCTTGCTGTTTCTGGCTTGTTTAACTTAGCATAATGTGTTCAAAGAGTTTCATGTCGCATATTGCAGAATTTCCTCCTTTTAAATGGCTGAATAGTATTCCAGTGTGTGTGTGTGTGCGCCACATTTTCTTTATCTGTTCACCCATCAATGGACATTTAGGTTGTTTTCACTCCTGGGCTATTATGAATAATGTTGCTATTATGAATAACGTAGGAGGGAAGATAATCTCTTTTAGATCCTGATTTCAATTCTTTTGGATATATATCAAGAAGTGGGATTGCTGGATCACATGGCAGTTCTGTTTTTAATTTTTTGAGGAAACTCCTTACTATTTTCCATAGCAGCTGCACCATTTTGTATTCCTATCAACACTGTGCAAAGATTTCAGTTTCTCCACATCAGAGGTCCTCAAACTACGGCCCAAGGGCCACATGTGGCCCACTGAAGACATTTATCCAGCCCACCGGGTGTTTTTGCTGCCGCTGCCTGTCCTGCTTAGCAGCCGACTCGTCCCAGGCCCACAGTGCGCATGTGTGGAATGTGCGCCGCACTCTCCAATTGCCCTCCAACGGTCTGAGGGACAGTGAACTGGCCCCCTGTTTAAAAAGTTTGAGGACCCCTGCTCCACATTCTCGCCAATATTTGTCTTTTATTTTTTTCCATAATAGCCATCCTGAGAGGTATGAGGTGATACCTCATTGTGGTTTTGATTTACATTTCTCTAATGATTAGGGGTGATGAGCATTTTTAATTTATCTATTGGTCATTTTTATTTCTTCTTTGGAGAAATGTTTATTCAAGTCATTAGCCCAGGGCTGGGGAACCTGGGGCCTTAAGGCCACATGTTGCCTTCTAGGTCCTTAAGTGGGGCCTTTTGACTGAATCCAAATTTTACAGAACAAATCTTTTTATTTTTGTTAATACATTTTGTTCATCTTTTATATTTTTATTTTAAAAATCAATGTATTTAAAATACCAAAGAATAAAATAAGTTTCAACAAAATAATCCTCCCAGATTGATCAGCACAATTAGAACATTAGGAAGATATAAGGGCTAAATTGATGGCTGTTTTTGTTTTTATTGCCTGTGCTTTTTGTATCATATTCATAAAATCACTGTCAAGACCAATGTCATGAAGATTTTCTCCTTTTTTTCTTCTATGAGTCAAAAGTTTTAGTTCTTATGTATAAGTTTTTAATACATATTGAGTTGATTTTTGTGTACGGTATGAGGGTTGTGAAGGTTCGATTTAATTGTTTTTTTTTTTTAAGAGACAGGGTCCCACTCTGTACTTTTATATATTTAGGAAGACTTAAAGATGCACTAATCTTTCATAAAATGGTTTCAAATATTCCTTCTTTCTGCTGGTCAGATTTTGTCAAGGCATATTGCCCAGGGTGGAGTGTAGCAGTGTGATTTCACAGCTCACTGCAACCTTGAACTCTTGGGTTCATACCACCATGTGTGTGTGTGTATGTGTATATATATATATATATATATATATGAGATATATATATCAAATCTCTACCCAAAAAATTATATATTATTATATATAAATTATATATAATATAAATTATATATTGTTATATAATATATTTATATATAATAATTATATATATATAATTTGGGGGGGTACAGATTTGATCTCTCTGTATTGCCCAGGCTGGTTTCAAATTGCTGGTCTCACATGATCCTCCCGCCTCGTCCTTCCAAAGTGTTGGGTTTGCATGCGTGAGCCACCATGCCTGGCCCAATTTAATTCTTTTACATCCAGTTTTCCCAACACCATTTGCTGAAGAGACTGTCTTTCCTCATTATGTAGTCTTGACACCCTAGTGGAAAATCAATTTATTGTAATGTGTGTATTTTACAATACAGAGTACTTTTATATATTTAGGAAGACTTAAAGATGCACTAATCTTTCATAAAATGGTTTCAAATATTCCTTCTTTCTGCTGGTCAGATTTTGTCAAGGCATATTGTATTGTATCTTAATGAATATGACAGACTACGACCTGAGAAATAATAACCCTGATTTTTATATATAGTTTAGTTAATGTTTCTTTCCACCAAAAATTCAACAAAATTTTGAAAATTAAAAAAAAATCTTATTTTAATAATTTTATTTGGGTCTTCCTGGCATCTTCAATGCACTTAATCATATTAGCTTAAACAGAAAAAAAAAAGCTAAGAAGGAGGAAAATACTAGACACTTGATTTTATACCGTGGAAACATAATAAAAGAAAAATTTGTATTTTGCCTAGTCACCATCTTATTTTAATAAAAGTTTAAGCCTCTCAATCAAAATACCCAGTGGTACACATTCAAGCCAACAAATAGAAAAGCATCTCAAAGGTTAGATGTCTCAAGGCTTAACAGAGTTTGTTCTCCTTTCGGGGATTGAAGGAGCACTTAGAGATATTTAGTTTGTGCTGAGTTGCCACTATCGAAGAATGTCTCTGAGCCTGTCATGCTGAGCTTGAGGGTAGGACATTAAACAGACCAATGTGAAAATCGTCGTCAATATCTTTCTCTAAAATTTTTATATCATTCTGTGCCTACAAATATTCCTTCTTAATATCTATCATTTATAAATATAATTATTGAATATTTAAAATATTCAAAAACATAGTAAAACATGTAACAGGAACCTGGATGTAACAGATGTCAACATATTTCTGTAAGAAAAAATACCTTCAGCCATTTTCTTAGAGGTGAATGGATTTAGAATTGTGATTTTGTTGACAGGAAGTAGGGAGAGAAAGATTCTATTTGATGCCACGTGGATGGAATGTGTCCACCTAATTTAAACAATGTCAATATTTTAATATCTCTGTAATATTTTCACCACATCTACATGATTTTAACTTGTCTATTTTCCTTCTGTCACTGACCCATACATTGTAATATGCTACCTAGGATTTAAGATGTCTAGAATATGAACAATTTTATAATATATGTCATACAAAGTGAAAAAAATGTATTTCATGAAGTAGTCCTGAAAGGGAAGAAGATGCCTAATTAATTTTTCTAAAATACATTTTTTTCATTCTTGTCACCCTCCCTTTTCTTCCCTGGCATCTGCTTTCTTCTGTTCTTAGTCTTCTTTCTTGACTTTCAAACAGTCCTGGAAGATCTCAGTTCTAAGCAACAGCATCTTCTTTTAGCATTCTCTTTCTTAGTTTCTTTTATCCTAAGATTTTAGGCAAGGTGTTAGATTGTTTTACATTATGTTTGAATTAAATATGATTCTAAAGGAAAAAATACATGTATACATATCACATATCACTGTCATGTATATATTTTCTAAAAAATCTAAGATTACAGCTGAAAATGAGAATTAAAAGAAACCAAAGTTGTAAAATTAGCTGCATTACTGTTGATTATCACCGTTTTGATTATAATTGTGTTATGTATCTCTAAATATCCCTCTCTCTTTTTCTCTCTCTCCCCCTCTCCCAGGCTTATAATCTGTATTTTTCACATAGAGAAAACGAAAATATCAGTTTATAGCTCCTGTCCAAGGATCACATTCAGCCACAGTCATCAGTATTTTGAGAACACTGAGTATAATGAACAAGCAAAATTAGAACGTGCACTTGCTCTTCACTTATGCAGTGTTCCTGATGGGCCGAGAAGGGGTCACCTGGTCGCCTTCCTCAGGCCCCTCGTGGCTGAACCTCGGGTTGTTTAACCTCCTCCTTGCCTCTAGTCCATTCTCAATCTTCCACCTCAGTGTCTCCACCTCTGCAGCATCTCAGTCTGCTCCTCTCACTCCTGCATCTCCTCTTTCCATTTGTTTTCCACATGGCCAGTGATGTCATTCTTATAAAGCACTAATCTGATCGTTTTCTACTTAAAAATCAAGCTAGCAAGCAAGGATGATACAAAACTAGTTTTGATGGCTTTTATAGTCTCCATGAACTGACTCTGCCCTGTCATTTCAGCATCATCCTCAGGCACCTATCATGGCGTGTATCCCACCATTGGCTCTGTACCATTTTGTGAAAACTCTGTGTATTTTATCTCTCTGTGTTCTTTTTGCTAAATTGGTTTTTCTATATGCAATGTCTTGTTTTCTTTGCATGGCACAATGTTCAATATTCTTCAAGGCCCGAGTCAGCTGTCACCATCTTTCCAGGAAGAAGGAATCATGCACTCTTCTGTGGCCCATTGCTTGTGCACAACCCTTACATCTGAAGACTCTGGGTTCAACCTCTTCTGGGCGATGAGAACAATCATGTTTACATGCTGCTATGTAAGAGGCGAGCAATAGATGCAGTGTTTGTTCTCCATTCACACTGGTTAGATTATGGTCTTTTATGGTTATGCTCATCCTTCTATCTTTGTGTCCCAGGACCTAGCATAGAGTCTAGCATGTAGTCCACTCGTGAATATTTAGTGGATTAATGACAGAATATATAAGCAGAGACTAAATATAGGCACTGACAGATAATGAAACTAAAAATATTTATGATCTACCCTATTAACATCAAGTATATAAACTCTAGCTGGACTTGAGGTATAGCTAGAAAATTGCATCTTGTCATTTTATAATAATGTGTTTTTGATTTGACTCCTGATTAGGTAGACAATCCAGAAACTCAAAATCTACTTCCTTGATTTACTTGTACAAAATAATATGCAGGCTGAAACAACTGGCTTTTATCCTTTAAATTCAGAATGTATAACTCAGAGGTCCTCAATCATTCAAAATTTGGTTAAATACAAAATCAAACCTAATTCAGACCATTAATCACAGAGCTCCTAATGGTCTATTCAGCTCTGATAGCTATATTCTCTGGAAGAAAATGGCAACAATTATAAAATAGTTATTCCTGTTGGCTTGAAAATTTAAACTTCTTTGGGATTTTACCCAACTCTACATTTATGAAACCATATTTTCCCACTTGTTAGAGATGAGGTGCATTGGGAAATTGCACAGATTAGCTTCGGCAGCTTCACATTCTGCATTATCAAGAACAAGCCAGGGCTGTAAACCAGGAAGAGTGGACAGATGCCATTTACCTGCCCGGTGTGTTTTCCTCCCTCTGGTCATAGCAGCCTCATTTTGCATTAGGGACTTAACTACCCGCACCACCCCACACTCCAGTGTCTCAGTCTTGCTAGGACTGTAAACTAAGGTGTTTTCCCTCTCCTGTGCCATCAGTGGTGACCTGCCTATGCCCACTAGATGTTCTCTATCCATCCCAGCCACCACGCCCAGACGTTCAAGTGTCTATTCCTTGGTGCTACCTGGGTCTCCAGAGCTGCCCTTGGTTCCAGTCTGCCCAAAGGCTAGTTCTGCAGTTTCCTTTCAAATCTGGGAGCACCTGAGGTCCTTGCAATAAGTCCCTTTTCACTTGTTATGAAGAGTGGGTTCCTGATGCTTATAACCAGAGAATCCTAACTAACCCATATAGGAAAATTTGTTTATGAGGAAAATTGTTTTAACCTCAGCATTATCTTAAGCAATGTCAAGTAGTTGTACTCAGTCCAGTGCACAACAAGCAGTGTCTAACACAGATGGCTCCTGCGTGACTGGGAGAAGCCTGCCAGCCCTCCTGGGTAGCGGCTTTCTCGTCTGTAAAACGGCAATTATAAAACTACTAGATACACTTTTTTACAGGCTTACTGTGACAGCAAATTAAACAAAAAGAGAATGAAAGTGTTTTTCACATCACAAAGCACCCTATAAAGTAAGATATTTACCTTTCATTTATCCTTCTAACAAACATTTCCTGTAATACAAACTATTCCTACAAAGAAAATTACCATGGGGATATTTTAGTGTTCGTAGCGTATATTTCAGAGAGGCACTCGACTCCGTCTGAAGCATGGAATCGCCACACTGGGCCCTGGCCGTGTGCCCGGCAGGTGCCAGGGCTCCTTGCTTTGCTCTGGTTTGCGATGATCTCCGGGATTGCCAGCACTGTGTTTTGATGGGTGTATATAATAGAGGGTATATATTTAAGAGAGATTTTAAGGGAGATTTAAAGGAGAATATAATGGAATTGTATAGGAAAATGGAATTTTACCTTACAATATCTGATCAGCAATTTCAATTGACCTTTAATTTTCTATGTTAACATGCAATCTCTGTTCTCGTGGCTGTAATTCTAGAGGGACAGCGATGTGTGGTGGAAGAACACACTTGATTGTCAACCAGAGCACTTGTGTCCAAGTCCAGGCTTCTTCACTTATTACCTTTGTGCCTTTTGGAAATTGGTTTGCCTCTCCACACCTTTTCCTCCTCTGCCAAATAAACCTAATCTGTCCTGTGTTGTAAGAATCAAATGGGATCATAAATTCTTTCTGAAGTGGGAAGCACTATTGAAATATAAATTAATATTTATTCACTAGGAATTATTGTCTTCTGACAGTCAAATATTTGCTTACTGCTACTCCTGTTTCAACCACCTTGTGATTACCTCCCCCTAACAAGCTTTCTTGTCTTTTGTTTTTTCTAGATCATTCTATGATTGATTGTAAGAAAGTACAACACGCAGATCAATAGTGTTTCGACGAGCCTGCTGTGGGTGGACGGGGACCCTTGGAGCTTGTTAGGAACCCACATTCCTGGGCTCCCTCTGGATGGGCTGAGGCAGCGCTGGGATGGGCCCAGGAGTCTGTGTGTCGGCAGGGCTCCGGGGCTCCGATGGATGTGCAGGCAAGTGGAGAATTGCTGGCGTAGACCTTCCTGTTCTAGTTGCTCGTCTGTACGCCAAATGTAGTTCTTCATCTTAGTCATCCTTGTAATATTAATGACAATGTAATAATGCCAGTATAATAATAATTATCGTAACTATTTTGTCCCCTACTTCCTTAAGGCTAATATTCATCAGGAGCCTGAGGGACCCCAAAAGATGATAGCACTCTTTGCTTAGAACCCTTCAGAAGCTTCTGTTCGACTTAGAGAAAATCAAAAGCACTTTCTGTGACCTCAGGTTCCCCTGGGATGGCCCGCTGCTGCTGGGACGGCTCCTCCCACACCTCCCCGCGCTCTCCGCATAGCAGAGCTCTCCCCTGCGGAGGCTGAGACGCGAGGGATGAGGGGAGGTCAGTACCACTCACCAAATGTAGCAGTCAGGGTTCTCCAGACACAGAACCAGGACAATGTGCACTTGTATAATGTATAGAGAAAGAGATTTGCTAGAAGGAATTGGCTCATGTGATCATGGAGGCTGTCAAGTCCAAAGGCTGTTGAACTGATACCCCAGTTTGAGTCCAAAGGCAGAAAGCTGCTGTAGAACCAGAAAGAGCTGATGATTCAGTCTTATTCAAACAGCCTTTTGTTCCTTTCAGGACTTCAACTGATCGGTTGAGGCCCACACACATTAGGGAAGACAATCTGCTTTCCTCAGCCTAATGATTTAAATGTTAATCTCATCCCAAAACACCCTCACAGATACACCTGGAAGAATATTTGGCCCAATATCTATCTGGGCACCCCAAGGCCCTGTCAAGTTGGTACTTTAGTTGGCACTTTGCCCAGCTAAAACATGGCAGAGAAGAGGATCCCAGCTCCATCTAAACTCCAGTTGTATGTCTTGTTCATCGAATGAATGGACTTTTTCACAAAATGTTCATATATTTTGTAGCAGAAGAAGACACAAGTAAAAGTAGATTAGTTAAGAAATCAGGGTTTTTTGTTTGTTTGCTTGTTTTTGGTTTGGTCAGTTGGTTTTGTTTTAAGGCTTTTTCTAGACAGCTTCAAGCTAGAGATGAATAATTCATTGGTAAATTTTTAGTGTCTTTTAGAGACCATAAGCTCTTTGCCACTGAGGCAGATTAATAGGAATTGTGTTAGTAAAGCCACATGCATCTTGGTGAATCACTTTCCACAAATGTGTAACAGCTCAGGGCCTAGGGAAATGATTAGCTGAGGAAATGGCAGTGCTGTTCATATTCAGATGTAAATACAAAAGTTTTATTTACTAAGATTGCCAGCTTTTGGCTGCCTTTTGTGACAGCTCTGTAGAGTCCCTCCTATGTGGCCGGTCAAAATACTGTGTATTATTTTTTGGCTAAGCATGGCTTCCTCTCTGGATGCTTTTCCTCCACTATCTTAAAGAATGGCTCAGTGCAAAATGTCCTAGGAAACAAAAAAGGAAAAATAATTATTTGAACCCCTGAGAATAATTTTAAAGAGACAGGGCAACACACATCTCCATATGAATCACATTAAATTCTGATATTTTCATATGAATTGAAGACCTGATTCATAGGTTCTTTCTCTCACATAGAAATAAAAGAAACAGTTTGAAATGGAAGGACAAAGCTTTTGGGGAGGACGATGCATGTCTGCAGCGCTCCTGAGGGTCAAATGGAGTTGCACACTTTGGCTGCTTTTGCACCCAAATGAAGGCGAAAGACTTGGAAAGGAATAAGTCCACAAATCAAAGTGGATGAAGGATACTTCTAGTCCACTGTTCGGCAGGAGAATGAGTGAGGAGCGTTGGGCATCCCAGAGAACAGGTGCAGGCGAAGGGGATCTCGTGAGCAGAGGGCAGAAGTGGAGTGCCTGGGAGGCAGCTGCTGGGGCCCGGCCAGGCCAGGCCTGCTGGGGGCTGGGGGAGACCTCATCAGGGGGGGATACCAGGCGAGGAAGGCTGGGGCTGATGGCAGGAGAAGCTTCTGGAATCGGAGCAACAGCTGGACCCTAGAGTCTCCCCAAGTGCCTCTTTCCCACAAGGACAGTCAGTGAAATGAACCACATGGTGCCCCAACTCAGAGCCATGGGGCTCATCAAAGGGTGGGAATGAGTTGAAGCAATCAGAGAGACGAACAGGAATTCCGTGAGTGGGGAAATGTTCACATTCCTCCCCTGGGTGTGGAGATTGGATGACTCCTCTCCAGAGAAACTGAACAGCCTCAAAGAACAGGTCCAGAGATCAGGGACTCAGGAACCTCCCAGCTCCCAGCTGATTCATCTTCAGGGAAGCCCGTTGCTTAAGAGTCTTGCCCAGGCACAAAGAAGTTTCAATAAGCTTTTTAGTGTCTCATTCTTCATTATGAAGCAACAGCCAACAATCACTAGCCATTTGAGGAAAGTCAATGATTAAAAAAGAGAGAAAGACAAAATAGGAAAAGAGATAAAAGAACTCAGTGGGAAAAAAATAAAGACATTAGAATAAAATCTAATAAAAATTATACTTAAGGCCCTTGGAGAAATATGAGATGACATTTTATTCAAGGAAAAATATCAGAAGGCTGTGAAAAAGGCACAATGAGAGAACAGAAAAGAACTCTGGATAATCTATAAGGATGAAAACAAACAAACCAAAAGCTCAGTTGAAGAAGATTCAGAAGATGGTGAAGAAACCTACCAGAAGAAATTAAAAAGGTAAAAAGATGAAAAACAGGAAAGATAAGAAATTTTTAAAAAAAAGTTTGGGGAGTTCCAATTACTTTTTAAGAGTTTCATTAAAAGCAGAGAAAAACTTTTTAATTTGATCAGGTCCCATTTATTAAAAAGCTTCTGCACAGCCAAGGAAACTATCATGAGAGCAAATAGACAACCTACAGAATGGGAGAAAATATTCTCATGCTACACGTCTGACAGAGGGCTGATAACAAGAATGTACATAGAACTCAGGAAAATCAGCAAGAAAAAAATCAAACAACCCCATTAAAAAGTGGGCAAAGGACATAAACAGAAATTTTTCAAAAGAAGACAGACTAATGGCCAACAGACATATGAAAAAATGCTCAACATCTCTAATCATCAGGGAAATGCAAATCAAAATGACAATATCATTATCACTTAAATCCAGTGAGAATGGCTTTTATCAAAAAGTCCCAAAACGATAAATGTTGGCCTGGATGCGGAGAGATAGGAACACTCATACACTGCTGGTGGGAGTGCAAACGAATACAACCTCTATGGAAAGTAATATGGAGATACCTCAAAGAGATATAAGTAGATCTACCATTTGATCCAGCAATCCCTACTGGGCATCTACCCAAAAGAACAAAAGACATTCCATAAAAAATAAAAAAGACATCTGCACTGAAATGTTTATGGCAGCACAATTCACAATTGCAAAGATGTGGAAACAACCCCAAAGCCCATCAGTACATGAGTGGATTAATAAAATGTGGTATATGTATACCATGGAGTTCTACTCAGGCACAGAAAACAATGGTGCCTGAGGTACCTATGTAGTACCTCTTATAAGAGGTACTAGATAGGTACTGGATAGAGCTGGAGCCTATTCTACTAAGGGAAGTATCCCAAGAATGGAAAAACAGGCACCACATGGACTTACCATCAAATCGGTATTAATTGATCAACATTATGTGCACATATAGTAGTAACATTCATTGGGTGTTGGGCAGGAGGGAGGGGGAGGAGGGGATGGGTATACTCACACCTAATGGGTGCGGTACGCACCGTCTGGGGGATGGGCACGCTTGAAGCTCTGACTCAGGTGGAGCAAAGGTAATATATGTACACCGAACATTTGTACGCCCGCAACATGCTGGGGGAAAAAAAGCAGAGAAAAAAATACTTTTTTAAATACAGTTTTACCCCAAATCTGAAGAATATCAGTTTCTAGGTTAAATGCCTCTTATTCCTCTACCTGAACCCCCCTAGGACAGTGAGTAATAAAGAATGCCCGAAAACACTGCAGGAGTAGAATACATGTTTAAGGCAAAGGACAAAAGACAAAAACTGTGCTATTTCTCAATATCAGCTCTGGAATTGAGAAAGAAAATGGAGACATATCTTCAAAATCAAAGGAAAATAATTCTACCCTGTGAGGGTAGAGCAAAGATAACCCCATACAATGTAATTCTCCAGAAGCTTGCCAGGCAAATACACTTCTGTAGAAAAAAGGCGTGCCCTCCCAATACCAGGTGCACATCAGAATAGAGTACCGAGGACAGGTCAGATGACACAGAAAGAGGGGACTTGCATCCCAGAGGCCTCCATGCAGCAGAGCTGGGGAAAGCAGCCAGTTTCCACGGAGCCTAAGCCTGGGGGAGAGAAAACTGGAACTGTGAGCCACCGGAGGTGTGGACTGACATAATCAGGAGTGTCCAAACAATACTGGTGGGAAATTTAAGAAGAATTAACAATACAGACATAGAAAATCAAACTAATAAAAATGAGTCAACAAAACTGTACCGAAAAGAAAATGTATTCATAGTACACCGATTGGCTCTGCAGTGAAAAACTACAGATTGTCAATGGCGTTTGAACTCAACGTTAGTAAGGAAGTGTTGTCATCTGCTTCTACTGGGAGGAAACTGGGAGAGAAGAAGGAGCAGCCAGGACCCAAGCCCCCTCTGTCACGTCCCAGGTCAGGGGAATATGTCCTAACAAATCAACAAGCACGTGCTAGACTCTACCCCAAACTGGAAGTATGAAGATACACGCTGAGGAAACAACTGCAGGAACGGAACGTGGCCTTCTCAGAGGGTGCCGGCGGAGGAGTAGGGGCAGGACAGGGCAAACTAGGTGATTATTAAGGTCATGTACATGAATCACTTCCATGGTTCAAAAACTAATTTTAAATAGGTAACGGTTTCAGTAAAAGTATAATTTCCTGCTTATAGTGTTCCTTCAACTTTTCTATAATTTCCATTATTTCTATAATTTCTTAACCTAGGAATCTATGATAAAAATACTCCTCAAACTGGTTGGGGTTGCGTGTGCCAGCCAGGCTCTGCGAGGATGTGAAGACGCTTCCGTCTCGTGAGGAAGGCTGAATGGAAGGCCGCCCACGGGGCGGCGCGGGCGCGGGGCGGCGCGGGCGCGGGGCGGCGCGGGCGCGGGGCGGCGCGGGCGCGGGGCGGCGCGGGCGCGGGGCGGCGCGGGCGCGGGGCGGCGCGCGGGAGGGCTCGCCGCCGGCTGCGGGGCAGGGAGCGGGAGGGCTCGCCGCCGGCTGGGGCAGGGAGCGGGAGGGCTCGCCGCCGGGTGGGGCAGGGAGCGGGAGGGCTCGCCGCCGGGTGGGGCAGGGAGCGGGAGGGCTCGCCGCCGGCTGGGGCAGGGAGCGGGAGGGCTCGCCGCCGGCTGGGGCAGGGAGCGCGAGGGCTCGCCGCCGGCTGGGGCAGGGAGCGGGAGGGCTCGCCGCCGGGTGGGGCAGGGAGCGCGAGGGCTCGCCGCCGGGTGCGGGGCAGGGAGCGGGAGGGCTCGCCGCCGGCTGGGGAGAGCAGCGCCCGGGCGGGCTCCCCGCGGGGCGGGCGGGGCGGGCAGCTGGGCCTGGGCTCGGGCCCTGCGGGGTCGCGGGTCCCGAGCTTGAGGCAGCGCAGGGCTGCGGGCGGGCGGGGAGGAAGGCGGCACCTGGCACCTGCAGGGGCGGGGCGCGCCGTCACCCGTGAGACAGGGGAGCTCAGGGAAGGGCGCGCCGCCGCCGCCGCCGCCGCCTGGCGGGCGGAACGTCCCCCTGTGCCCGCGGAGCCGCCGCCTCTGCGCGCTGCGGGGTCGCGCTCCGTCACCTGGCGCGCACCTGGGCCCTGTTTCTCTGCCTGCTCAGCGCAGGTTTCCAGACTTGGCCCCTGTGCAACCGATTTCCTTTTCTGACCTTGCGGGGGCTGTCTGCCCTCCACCTGCGCTGGTCTTCTGACGTGAGCAGCGACATCCATCCTGCGCCACTTGCCCCCAGGCAGGCGGCTGCGCGATCCGGGGCGCGGGATCAAATGTCCGCGACCTGCCAGCTCCATGACTCCCGCAATTGTTTCCTCTCTCCGGTCTCACTTTAGTCCTCCGTAAATTGAATAAAATACTTCCTAAGTTTTCTATAAGGGTTTAATAAGATAATCCATATAGAGCAACCAGTACAATGAGCAAGTGCAATTAAGAGAAGGATTAATGGGGCTGGTGAGAGCAAACGACGAATTCCAGGAATCAAAGGAGAATTAGTTTCTTGGTAGAGAAGCCCCCAGACAGTTAGAAGGAAGTCAAAGAAAATGCGGTGAGAGGTCAGGCCCGCTTTGTTCTACACTACCACGCAGGTGATGGAATAACTATTATGCACACTCTGGCTTCCTCATTTTAAAAGTAGGGTGACCCCGGGAGTCCCTCTCTGTTTGGGTTGCTGTGAGGGCAGCGTGGTACTACATGGAAAATTCCTGGAGCAACCTTGGCCACACAGGGAATCATACCCCTCAGTTTCAGGTGGCTTCCTGAGCCTTTGAAACTTGCTCCACACTTACCACTTTCCAAATGTCTTGTAGGCTTGGGTGAAATAAAAGCCAGTGTAAAACAGAGTGTATTTCTCTATTCTGAGACAGCAAGGAGAAAGGGAACTGGAGAAATAACCGCGGTCGCATAGCCAATCTTTAGAGAAAGGAGGTGTTCTGTGAGAAGTGCAATGCGCAGAATGAAAGAAAACAAGATCATTTTTTGGAGGATCCAGTGGCTTTAGGGGACCCAGCTGTCAGGACACCCAGATGTAATTTTCTGACTAAAAAATATCAACTGCTCATCCGCAGGCTCCTGTCAGCACCCTATCATCTTGTGCACGTCCAGGGTTCTTCTGTGCCCAGCTCTGTGGGTTATGCCTTCCCGCAGTGCTCTCTGGTGTCTTGGGAACAAGTCTCCAGCCACACACACAGGGCACTGCTAGCACTAGGCTGTGCAGTGAGCAGTCATTCCCACCATTCCCGGGATTCTGTGCTGATACATTTGCATTTATCCATTATTTGTTGGTCTCTTTGTTCCCTTTGAACACTGTACTACTAGCTGCAGCAAGGAGCGGTCTCTGCTCATGTCGGTGACTGTGGTCACTATGGATATAGCTTTGCCCATGATTATGAAGGAGAATTCAGTATAATGTGAAGTTCACACAAAATCTAATTGTCTGAGGCTTTTCTTGTCCTTGAGTTATTATATTTATCTTAGTGTTAGAATCTGTCATCCAGACATTCAGCAAATATTTACTGAGCGTCACCTATATGCCAGATACTATAAGGCTGGGGATACAGAGACTGTAAAGATAGAAATGCCCGCATTCCCTTGGGCCCACTGTAATATTCATAACACACCTTTGGGATTCTGCATGTTTGGTCACCCTGACGTAAAAGATGACAGCCTTCCAGCTACCACGACACTACACTGGTATTTGAAAAGTCTGCTCAGGCACAGCCAAGAGAGTGGACTGCACTTTTCCTTCAAAATCCACTGAGGTTGCTACACTGTAGTCTGTGTTAATTTTTGAGAAACAGCTAAGAAAATATTTTCTCAAAAGCATTTATGCTTATCCCAAATGGTGATAAGAAGATAGGGCCAAAAATGCTGCACTGGACAGTTATCAGTGATGACTTTTTGGGTGTTCAGAATCAGTTCTGGAGTCTCTTAAAAATCAAACAGTTGTTTTATTGGATATTCTTTTTATGTTATTTGTATGTTAAAGGGCCTCTTATTTTGAATAGCAGAATAGGTATTTCCACAGTCTTTAAGAAATACATAGTCCAGGCCATGGGGTCTAGAAACACTACGTATTTTTCAAGTTAGAACAGGTGTGAATGCTTCTGGAGTGAGTAAAAGTTAGCAAACAGCATTCGGCTGTTTAATCTTATTATCGAAGTGAGTTAACAGAAGCCGATTTGAATTGAACCAGTTCAGAATTGCTAGTGCAGATCTGAATGACGACTGTGCTGTCGATCTTCTGGCGTCTCTGGCTCTGAGACAAATACCTGTTTGTCTCAAACTTTCTAATATGCTTCTGGTAAAAGCCCCTGTGTTTGTGCTGTGTGTAGTGTGTGTGTGTGTGTGTGAGTATGGCGTATGTGTGTGTCAGCATTATACACTTCCCTGACATTTCACTAGCTTTTACTTTTTTCATCTTTGTTGAAAGAATGCAAATCCTATTCCAACAGCAAACTTTGTTTAGTGACTAATATTCAGATCTGTCACAATTATCAGGAAGAAAAATGAAATGTAGATATTCATAGATTTGAGTATTGATTCTATACCAACATCTTTGTAGCATGCATTTGTTTTATTATTATCAAATAATAGTGTAATACTTAAGGACATGTTTTAGATATAGTTTTTGAATCTAGGGAAAAACAGAAGAGAAAAAAATTAATAAGTCAAAATGAAGTGTACTATTAGAGTATGAGAAAAGGGAGAACAATAAATTTTATAGGAATTCACAAATTACAACCAGAAATGCAACTTTTAGAGACATAAAAGATCTGATCTAGAAAAACACTCTAAACAATAAAATTTATTTTCTATGTTATCCTGAAATAGTCATAATTAACCTTGTTCAAAAGTTAAAAATGAGTCAACACTCCTAAAAGGTATTTTGACATTGAAAGCTCTTTTCTGGAGGGAAAAAATACCTTTATTCCAACACATTTAAAATAGATCAATTTTTAAAGGAAGCCAAAGTGTAACCTAATGCTGATTTTTGGAAAAGTTTGCTGATTTTGTTGAACTGCCTGCCTAAAGTCAATATTTTTTATCTTTTTAAAGTTGGAAAATTAGAGAATATAAATAAAATAAAAACCATATAGTTCATAATTCACATGGATCTTTGCCATTGTCACTAACATTCATGATACATAAATGACCAAAATGCTTTTTATAAAGTACAGGATAGAGTTTTTAAAACCTGTTATGTGGTGCCAGAGTTAGAACTCGAATCATTCATATAGGAACATAGGCTCAAATCATGTAAGTCATTCACAGGGTATCTTTATGATAGATGTTTTATTTTTTAAATACCAACTCGACACTTTGTAAATGTAATTCTCTGTTTTCTGCAGTACTTTTCATTTCTAATTGGACCCCATCTACTCAAGCTGTGTTTGGAAGGTTGGGATTGTTTTCATAAAAGCTCAATGTAGAATGAGCTTTGGGCCTTCTTTGGTGTTAAATTTAAGAGGAATCCTCTTTAACTCTACCAAAATGAAGCCATGATCAGATTTTTAAATTTTTCTAGAAGTGAATCCCTCAAGCTGAGTCTATGCAGCATTATACTCATGAGCCACATAATGATGTCTTGGTCAATGACAGACCACATATATGATGGTGGGCCCATAAGATTATAATACCATATTTTTACTGTACCTTTTCTATTTATATACACAAATACTTCCCATGGTATTGCCTATAGTATTCAGTACAGGAACATGCTGTACAGGTAGCAGCAATAGACTGTACCATATAGCCTAGGTGCATAGCAGGCTATCTACACCATCTAGGTTTGTGTAAGTGCAGTCAGTGATGTTTGCACGATGGTGAAATTGCCTAAGGATGCATTTCTCAAAAAGTATCCCATCATTAAACTACACATAACTATAACTGAAAGGACTATGTGGAAATTACCTCATTTGGAGTGAATAAAGATACCTGGTTCAGATAATGTAAATCTCAGTGTAAATATTTGGGGGATGGCTTATTTAGTTAATTAGTTTTCTAGGCCTTCCATAACAAAGTAGCACAGACTGGGTGACTCAAACAACAGAAATCCGTTTTCTCACAGTCTGGAGGCTGGCGTCAGAGATCAAGGCATTAGCAGGGCTGGCTTCTCCTGAGGCCTTTTCCCTCGGCTTGGGGACAGCTGCCTTCTCCCTGTTTCTTAGCATAGCCATCCCTCTGCATCTGTACCCTAAGTTCCTCCCCTTATAAGGACACCAGTCCTATGGGGTTCGGGTCTACCCTAATGACCTCATTTAACGTTAATTACCTCTTTAAAGACCCTATGTCCAAATGGAGTCACATTCTGAGGTATGGAGTTAGGATATCAACATGTGAAATGTGAGCGGACAGAAGTCAGCCCACAATAGGTAGTTTCCACAATTTAAATTAACCTGATAAATTTCATGTCAGCCCAGAACTTCCAACACCTGGAACTCTGCTTGGTATTCTTTCATTGTTTAAAATTTTCTCCATTCCTCTTAATTATCCCAACACTTGGAGCAGCCAGATATTTCAGTATCTTGGTAAGAACTCACAGAGTGACATATATTTTACAAAAATAAGAACATCTAGCTGATGTAAGGACTGACACTGAATGTGACAAGCTCAGAAAAACAACCTGGGACTCCGGATGGGGCTGGGGGCCGGGGGCCCTCCTCTGTCTTCTTGATCTCCTTCCTCCTTTGGGCACGGGGCTTCTCTCTCTGTGCTCGGTGCTCTCTTGCAGGTGGATAGCCTTTGTCCTCTGTGTTCTCGTCAATGTCTTCTTTTCCTAAGTGACCTTAAGACCCACCCACTACCATCCACAAAAGACATGTTTAGCATGTTTCAGTGTTTTATTTGCCTTTTCATTGCTTTCTAACCAAAATTTAGAAGATAAAGCCCAAACTTACTCCATGTCCTCCTCACCCTCTGGGCAGTTTTTGTTCTATTATACTTTCCCAAAATGCTTCTCCAGATGGTTGAGCAATAAATAATATTTGATGATTAGATTTCTGCCATTTTCTTTCTGCATCACCTCCAGCTGTTGGTATAGCATAACTTCATTACCTCTCATCCACAGAGTTAACTGTCTGTCCTTCCCGTACATGGTATGATCAATGTCTCTCATTGCCTTTCCGGTATGACTTGTCCTGGATATGGAATTCCATGCCGCATTGTAGTAGTGAGCTGTCATCTGCGGTCATCTGGGAGTCATATAGACAGCTCCCTCTTGCCGCCTGTACGTTTTCACAGCCGCTGTGGGGAACCTGACTCCTGTCTTCAACCACCCCTTCCTTCATCCCTCAGCCACTGCCCAGTTCCCACCCTCACCATCTCCTGCCAGATTAACCTTTTAGGGCCTCCAGTGTGGTCTCCACACCTCCTATAGCACCCCTGCCCCAGTATGTTTGCCACGATGCTGAGGGAATCGATGAACTTTCTCTCACCTGATTATTTTATTCTCCTGTTTAAAATTCATCAATGGCTTCCAACTAAAGAAATTCTAATAACCTTTGCATGCCATTTGAAATCCTTGAGAACCAAATTCCTGCCTATTTCTCGGATGTCCCCCAGTCACATCCCAGGCTGGGCTGTGCTGAGCCCTAGCCCGGCTTGGAGAGGCCCTCCAGGGCCTGCTTAGCCCGCCCTTCTAGTGGACCGAATGTGGCACTTCCTCATATCACGTACTGCGGTAGATCATTTTCACTTGTCTGATTTTCTGCTACAGTCTAGACAAGGAACTTCATAGGCACAGACTTCTCCCTTTAGACAGTATTTGTTTTTGCATGTTTAACATGTTATTACAAGTCCTCAAACCTTTTAGTTGAACTAATAATATCTTTGTGAAAATCTAAGGTCAAACTATATTCCCCAATACCTTTTCTTTGAATTGTATTATTATCAACCAATTGTTGAGTGACTATCATGATTTACATGTCACATATTTCCAAAAATTTTGAGTTGTCTAACAACAAATATAAACCATGTTTTCATAGTGAGGCTAGAAGGGCAGGAGCTACCCACACAGAACGGGCATGTGCAGCGCCGTCTCACTGCCCCTGGGGGGAACGGGTGACGGGGACACAGATGGAAAAGTAAAAACAAAACACAAATCATTACCTGC
Organism: Mirza zaza; assembly: GCA_008750895.1. Lineage (NCBI taxonomy): Eukaryota > Metazoa > Chordata > Mammalia > Primates > Cheirogaleidae > Mirza > Mirza zaza. Next base: position 51,932 of record VSMD01103025.1, on the reverse strand, counting down.
CATTGGGTGTTATAGCTTAGTTAAAAAAAAAAAAAGGCCATTGCTTGTGACTCTGAATTTAGTTTCTGACCTCTAAAAATCTTTAAATATTAAGCTGCTCTATTAAAGCTACTTTTTAAAACCAAACTTATTTTCCCTTCTCCCATCAGACAAGGCTGGTAGGAAGATCATGGTCAGGATTATCTTGGCCTTTGGATTCCGTGAGGGTCATATTTAGGACTTGGCTGGAGCACGGCTTTGGCGGCGGCCCACCCCTCTCTAACCAGCATTCTGTTTGGCGAAGCCTGCCAGGTGCCTGATTGCGCAGAGAAATGGGATGGGATCAGTCAGTATGACAGTGAGGTGAGATTTCACAGATCACAAGTGTTTGGAGAGGCACGTGGAAACCGAGCCATGGAAACGTGGCTGCCACCGTTGCACTGAATGGGAGTGGTCTGCCAGCAGGAGTCCAAGGTCACACAGAGTCACGGCTCCTTTGGACCAGAGCCCAATAAAAAGAAATGCCTCGAGGTGTACCATTGGCGTATGTAATTCTTTAGAAAATTTCAAACTATGTTCTTTACCTGGTCAGCCTGCAAAGCACAGGGAAATTGGAATTTAACATGATTTGGTGGATAATAAGCCTTTAAATAATGACATTTTTACAGTCCGTCCTCAAAGGAGTACAATGCCAACTTTGTTGTGAGGCAGATGGTGGGGAAAAAGGTGGATGTGAATCTGATCATTTAGCAGGAAAATTAATTTATGTGACAATAACCAGCCTCCAAATTGGGTTTATAGACTCATTACATTTTCTCCCTATGAAATTCAGCAAAATGCCAAACTCCACATTTTAGAAGAGCTGAAGGTTATTTTCTCATTTTAAAAGGGGGCACATTCAGCATCGGTTTGAATCTATATAAACAATATTCTCACAGCTTCAAGTAAGTTGGCAATATTTTTGTAGTTTAAGAAAAATATATTTGTAATAAAATTATGGTCTCTTCAGCAATCCTCAATTAATCTAAAAAATAATCAATTATTTAATCTGTGGATTGGTTTTTTTTTGAGCCCAAGTAATTTTCAAAAATAAAATAAATTAGGCCAGTAAACCTCAAGTCATCTTAATAAGTAAAAAAAAAAGAAAAATCTGCTTACTTTGGAAAGATTATTTTACTTAATCTACTAAGGTCAACAGAATAAAAAGGAAAGACTTTCACTACAGAAAATCAAGAAGAGAAACAGAAACACACTTCTTTAAACTGCAAGGTAGGTTGTGCAGTAAACTCTCATGACCCGTGAGTTAGAATCGCTCTCTGAGTCCGCAGTGCACACATCGGGAACATTCGTGTCCTTTCTGAAGCTGGCCGGCAGGACACGCTGCCTCTCGTGCTGACAGCTGAAGGCTCCTTGGATGGGCGCGTGTGGGCTGCACTGGGACCCCCAGCACCCACGCAGCTACCGGCTCCTGGATCATCTCCACCTGTCAAAGCCACATCCTCACACAGCTTTATCATGCTGGCTTTTTCTTACCTCCACAAGCCAAGAAAATTGGGTAGGGATTTTCTTTTGTTGGCAATGCAAAAATAATTGGTTTAGTAACCATGATGTTAACTTTATTTTTAAATAAAAAACATTACATAAATACATTCTTGTTGACAAAAATTTGAGCAATGTGTGATGGATATAGACTAATGAGGGTGTGCTCCCTTTTTCTCTTTAGACTGTTGCAGGCATTTGTCTATGTATTTATGAACACAGGGGTTACGAACACACTGACATCATCTGATTCGTTTTTTAAATAAATAGGCTGATGTCATAATGATTGTTCACTGACTTGTATCATTCACAGAATATATGTGTTATTGAAATGGTGCCACATCACGCCATAAGCTCTATCTCTATCTTTCAATAGCTGCATAGTATTCCGAAGTGTGGACGAATTACATTTTGTGTATTTAAAGCTGTTTCCTTCTCTGAGGTGGGTGAAAGAGGCTACATCTTCCTTCTTGTGGACAAAAACTCTAACTTCACCATTTCCTTATGTCTTTTCCAGAAGGAAAGTCTAGCAGGAGACACTGGAAAATAAGTATAACAAAGCACAACAAGGATTAATAATCAGTCATTTATTTAGGAAGCAATCTATCCTGTTTCTATGCTGTGGCAGACTGTCTCTGCCAATTCATCCAGTGCATCTCCGGATATCTCCCCCACTGCCACCACCTCCTTGCAGGCCTCCTCGTGGCCCAGGGCCTCCGTAGCACCCTCACTGCCTTCTGTCCTTCCTGCCTCGACCCATTTGGGCCTCACCTCCAAACCATTCTTCCTACAACTCTGATAGTGGTGACTGTGGTCTCTCAGCACACCAGCTCCGATGCTCTCTGAGTTCCCTCCAGTCTTGGTCGGAGCCAGAGACATATATGTTCTGACCCACCTTAGCCACTGACCAGCTGTGAAGTCATTGACCCCATCGTTCCTCATCTATAAAGGCAGGATCCTGGCTGTATAACCCACGTGGTTCTTTTCCACTGTGAGACTTGGCCCATTCCAGCATTGATCAAAGTGCTCGGAGGTTCTGTTTGCTGTGCCAGCTCTAAGATCAGCAGTGTCCTTCATTCTCACTTCAATACAGTTTAAGATCTTTTGAGGGATTCTGCTTCCGTTTTAAACATATGAGTATTGATGTTTATTAAAATCCCAAAGCCAAGTGGGACCTGGCTCATTTTCCCATCCTGGCACCACTTTGCAGCTAGTGACATGAGGTGCCTTTGCCAGCAAGGGCCGTTTTAATCAAAAGCTTTCATCTGAAATGCAATTCACAGTTTCTGGGTGGTAAAGAATAATTCCCCACAGGATAGTTGTACAGAGCTGTAACACTAAGCTCTTTAAATACCTTTGATAGGAGGTGAAAATCCTTTCATGGAACAAACTTGCTCCAAGCGCTCTTTGCAGGACATCATCCTAAACACAAGCAGTGAGTCCATGATGCCCCTGCCCTCATGCGGCTCAGAGTCGAGAAGCAGATACACCAGGACAACTACTATGTTAGAATGTGGTGCGTGTCACCATAAAGCATTAAAACCTCTAGGAGTTCTCAGTAGGGAGGAAATCACCAGTGCCTGGAGTTAGGAGGAGAACATTCCCAAAGAGAGTGGAATTTGTGTCCTATGATTTTTTTTCTGTTGTTGCTGTTAGTAGCCAATAAAAGGGTTTTCAAGGGGGCAGTTGCAACTGTAATTTGCATTTATGCACTGATCACACCTCCACCCCCAGGCCTAACAGGCAGATGAGCGTCAGTGAGAAAACCCCCGGAAGGGACAGATATCATGCCTCCCCTGGGCATTTGAGCGGTGGGAGAGCCGGGAGGCACAGTCTCAGATGGAAATGACAGGGCTGTAGCCACCAGTCTTCACGAGCACAACCAGCCAAGCCTTAGCCAGTAAAACCCTTGTCCCCGCGGCTGGGGTTCGAGTGTTTCTAACCCTGCACACCGTGGTTCTGGGACCAGCGGAGAAGTAGATGCGGAACTCAGACACGTGGCCAAAGGCACGTTCCCTGCATACTGATGAGCCTAAGTGGGATTCGCAGGTGATCTGGCCACGATGGGCATTGCAGTGACCTCCGCCCGCCCCCTCGCACCTCTCTCCCCGCCCCCTCCTCTCCTTCCCCCCCAGGAGAACCGGAACTAAAGATCCAGCAGGGGGCGGGTCAGAGGAGGGACAGCTGGCTGCCGGAGAGGAGAGGACAAGCCGTGCCGACAGGGAGTGCCCTCTCGGAGCTGACCAATCAGAGGAGCCGCCGCCTGTGCGCTGGCGAGTGGCGGCAGGGGTAGAAGGCCACGGGACTGTCCAGGGCACGCGGGCACGGCTGGGGGCTCCGTGTTCTCGAGCAGGCGCTGCTGCTGTGCGGAGGGAGGAGACGCAGTGCGGCGCGTCCGCCCTCGGCCTCGCTCCGGCTCCCCAGACGGGCCCGCGACGCGCGTCTGCTGTCCAGCTCCGGTGCCCGCTGCACCCGCGCCGCGAGGAGTGCTGTTCCCACGCTGACCCGGCCCTGCTCTGTCCTCAGCCCTGGTCCTGCCCGCCGGCTGGCCTGGTGGCCTCCGGCTGCTGTGCCGCGGGGCTGGGAGACCCGCTGAAATGGCTCCCGTCGCACAACACCAGCAAAGCCAAGCCAGGCTGTACTTCCTCCAGGAGTCGGAAGCCTGGCCAATTCAGGGTAGCCCAAGTCTCTCATTTTCGTTTCTAAAGAATCCCCCAGAGAGCTGACAGGGCATACACCGTGCCATCGGCCCGCCCCACCAGACGCAGGCACACCGCAGACGTGCATGTGCACACATGCTTGTATGTACCTCCACACACACACGCACGCACACACAACACTCAGATGCACAACCATGCACACACATGTAAGTAAGACCATTGTACAGACTTAGGTTTCATGGGACAACTCACCTGTCAAGCTTATCATAGCTGAGGGGAAGGCTTGTCTATGCAGCCTGTTTCTCCTCAGTATTTTGAAAATTTTCTTGCAAAATGTAGAAATTTGCACTAGCTGCAGCTGCAGACCCTAGATTTTATTCAGGTACATTTGTTTCCCATTGACCATAATCAAACCTCTGTTTCTAGTGTCCCCTTTTGCTGGTGGACAGGACTCTGACCAACGTCACAGCCTCTATGTCTTCCCCTGACTGGACTGGCACCGTCTGCACTGCAGTGGCCGCTACCACTGCTCTGCTGGGCCCATGCTGCCTGCCTCCGAGGCAGTTCTCCCAGAGCGTGGCTCCTGGCAGGCGAGGGAGCCGAGCTGCTGCCAAGCCCGGGAGCCGGGGCTCCTGTAGCGAACCCTGCCTGCCGAGGCCCTTCCTCGGTACCTTTCCTCTCCTCCTCCTGCATCCCCAGGCCTGGAATATCTCGTGATTCTTTAATAATAATATGCATGCTTTTTCTACCACGTGATTTTCTAAAGCAGTGCTATATACCACCAGCGTTGTATTTTCTCCGTTGTTGTTGCTTTGATCTCTTCTGGAAAATGCTGTTAAATTTTTAGAAGGTTAACTTAAAAAAAAAATTGCTCCTTTCCCTTTGCAGTTTTCTGGGTCTTTTAGTTCTTTTATTTTTTCCCCATTGTTTTAGACCTACCTATTTCCATATGTTTTTAGATTTTACATCATAGAAAAAGGTATAAAGTCAAGGAGTTCTGGATCTGCTGGGAGCATCAGTCATTCAAACGTATCTTGCTTACCAACCTCTACTGGTAATCTCCCCTGGGGCTCTGCCATCATTCCCAGCTCTAACCCAGGCCAGGCTTTTTACTGAATCAGTGTTTCTTTGAGCATGCTTCCCAGACCAGTAACAGTGACACCCCCTGAAAACTTGTTAGAAATGGAAATTCTTGGGTCCCACCTCATACCTATTGCATCGGTAATCCCAGGGGTGGTGTCAGCATCTGTGGTTAAACCGTTGATGTTCACTCTGTGTCTTAGCTTGAGCTGCTTTAACAAAAACACCATGGGCTAGGTGGCTAAAACAACAGAAAGTTGTTCCTCACAGTTCTGGGGGCTGGGAAGTCCAAGATCAAGGTGCTGGCTGATTTGGTTCCTGGTGAGTGTTCTCTTCCTGGTTAGCAGGCAGCCACCTTCTCACTATGTCCTCATCTGGGAAAGAAAGAGAGAGACAGACAGAGACAGAGATCATCTGTCTCATGTCTCTTCTTACTCTTCTTATATAGATATTAATCCCATTCATGAGAGCTCCATCCTCATGACCCAATCACCTCCCAAAGATCCTACCTACAAATACCATCACAATGGGGACTTAGGGTTTCAACATATGGATTTTGGGAGGATACAAGCATTCAATCCATAGCACTCAAGTTTGTGAACCACACTGCCTTAAATAATATCCAGCCTCTGACTAGCTCATCCACATAATTTAGGAAGAAGGCTTTTCTCCTTTCCCTGGCCGTGTGGGAGTACTCTGTGGGGTTAGTGGATGGGGCAGCTCACCTTCTTCAAATTGCTGACCCGAAACACAAGAAAGTGCAGCACTGTGGTAAGAGCCTTAGTGCTGACTGTGCACCACCCAGTTCTAGTGGTCCCCAGCGCCTTGCAGGTGGGAAATTTGGTTCGTCTGCTGTTGGGCTCATTGGAATTGCTCGCTGCTAGCAGAGCAGCATTTCTGCTTTCAGTGGACGCTGGGGCAACCTCAAAAATGCAGAAGGCCCTCAGCAGCCTGAGCTTGGCAGTTTTAGAAAATTGAGGAGAATGTTTTCCTTTTGGCTGAATATCCAAAAATCTATTTCTTTCTGTAGATATTTAGCAGATTCTTTGACTCAGCTGTACCGTGTTTCCCTGAAAATAGACCTACCCATAAAATAAGCCCTGGCAGGATTTCTAAGCATTTGCGCAATAGAAGCCCTACCCCGAAAATAAGATCTAGAGATGGGTGTGGCTACATAGAGTATCTGCACAACCCATGCATTTCGTCACTGAGCGGGAAAGAAGACGGGCAGCCCTTCTCATCTGCCCCATGAGAGCTCTATCGCTCAACATGAGAGATTGGGGCCAATGGTTCTAAAGGAAATAGAGTCGTAAGAAATTCAGGATGGAATTCGGGGTTTGGAGAGTTATGATAATGTTCCAGAAAAAGACAACTTAACTATATTTGAATAAATGTAGATTGTTGTACTGTACTTAAAAAAAATAACACATCCCCTGAAAATAAGCCCTAGGGTATCTTCTTGAAGAAAAATAAATATAAGACCCTGTCTTATTTTCGGGGAAACAGTAGTTAACATTTAATCAGCATTGAAAATGAGGATAAAAATCCTTGCACTGAATTAGAGCAAAGGTCTTCCACCGTGTGAGGAGAGGGCAGGTCTTGCCTTCTCAAGCGTAGCACGCTGGCGCTCCTGACATGTTTCCTTCCAGGTAACTGTGTGGGCTGAATTGTGTCCCCGTATTCATATGTTGATGTCCTAATCCTAGTACCTAGGGCTGTGGCTGTATTTGGAGACAGGGTCTGTAAAGAGAAAAGGTAAATTGAGTTCTTTAAGGTGGACCCTAATCCAATCTGACTATTGTCCTTATTAAAAAGAGGAGATAAGGGCACAGACATAGACATCAAGGAAGTGTACATGGAAAGACAACCACACGAACACACAGGGAGCAGACAGCTATCTAAAGCCAAGGAGAAACCAACCTCGATGACACCTCGATCTTGAACGTCCAGACTCTAGAATTGAGAGAAAATTAATTTCTGTTGTTTAAGCCACCCCATATATAGTACTTTGCTATGGCAGCCCTAGAACGCTAATATAGTAACACATTCATTTCATTTTTTATTTCTGTTCTGAGTGAACAAGGGGTAATGAAGCATTTACTCTGATTTAACCCCATAATCTCCCCTTTTCCAGGAAAGTAAGGAGAAAATGTGTTAGTGTCAGGGTTTAGTATGAAATGTTCGTTCTTGCCATGCTCATGGCCGAAGAATGACCAGACACGCCAAAGTTAGACAAGCACAAAAATGAGGTTGATTGAGGAGAGAAAGATAGGATTATAGGGCAAGAGCAAGACATAGTTTACAAAGCATGATACATATGCCATGGATGATGACTGGACCCATTTCGGCAGCAAAGGGAGAGCAAAAGGAAGGGTGAAAAAAGATTGGCTATGGTCTGCTTCTTATTTTATAGTGCCCGAATAGGGACCTCTCTGGTGGTTCAGAGGTCACCATGGAATCACTTTGATTGGACAGTTGGGAGTCACATGACCTGAGTCTTAACTAGGCATGCAGGTTGTTCTAGGTCAATTTCTGGACTCTATGGTACCTATGCTGCTTGGCCTGTGGGCTAGGGAGTCCTCTGCATTCTTTTGGAGCTGGTACACCAGGTTCTGATTGGCAGATTCGTAGAGTGTTCCCTCCTCCCCCAGGTATGGAGAATTAGGCCAGGGCTTTCATCCCAGGAGGCTGGAAGGCCCTTGCTGTCTACCTAACATTAGCTCTACCTCCAAATCCTTGTCTCTTACCAAGTGTTACACCACTTTATGAGAATAAAAATGGATAAATTATAATTCTGGGTCAATTCTAAGGCTTAAAAAAAACTACTATGATTAATCCATAATTCTTCAAAAACTAAGCATGATATATGCATCCCATTAAATTAGGGAATGAAGCAGTTTTACAGTTGGAAGGACAACCATCTGACTTATTGAAGCAAAACACTCTTCAATAGAGAAAATATTGTGAGACTCTTGAAATATTTTCCAAGATAAAACCAACCAGTATTCATAAATTGGAATGTAAATTTGCTGTGCTCAAACTTCTGCACCTGTATCTAACAAGGATAATTTTACAAGAGTTTAAAATATATGCTTAAGTGACTATTTTATCTTCCCAGGCTAGATTACAATCAGATCTGGCTATACTTCAAAATTCATTCTTCCTGTTTTAATGTTGTGACAATGGAAAAGAAGCCAAACTCCGCAAAATAATTTAAAGAGGTTTGTTCTGAGACAAGATTGAGGACCATGGCCTGGAGCCACGCCCAAGAAGCTTTGAGTTGGGTTACAGTCTGGTTTAGTACATTCCAGGGAGACAGTAGTTATGTGTGAAGTCATAAATCAATACATGGAAGCATACAGTGGTTTGGCCGAAAAAGGTGGGACATCTCAAAGGAGGGGCTTACAGGTTATAGGTGGGTTTAAAGACTTTTTGATTCGTAATTGGTTAAAGAAATGAATCTTTGTCTAAAGGCTTGGAATGTTTTAAATTAAGATAAGAAATCTGTTAATCAGAGACAAGCCACCCCAGACCCAAGTGATTTATTATGTAAATTGAGGACCTGCAGGCTTGTCTTGCATAGTCTCAGGCACCTTATTGAGTTACAAAGGATGTCTCCAAGAAGGGAGGGGGCCATGATGAGGTATGTCTGACCCCTCTTCTTATGGCCAGCAACGCAGTTTTAGGGTATCTTTGTGGCCAAGAGGGGGGCTATTCAGTCAGCTTGGGTGAGGGGCTTACGATTTTATTTTAGTTCACCGTTGGTAAATTCCTGGATTACAAAATAATAATGCTATCTCTGCTGTTAGCTGATTCGTCTGTGGCGACATCATCAATTCTTTTAGAGAAACTCTTCATTCAAAAAGCCAGAAAATTGCCAAAAAGAAGCAGTGGCTCTTGTTCATAAGTATTGTTCATACTTATGTGTTATGAATTCATAAAAATACTGCATGTTTGGTCATTAATTGTCTGAATATCTCTAATCGATGACAAAAAGCCCCACACTTTCTTTAAAAAGATAATTAACAGTGATACCCTAAAAGCTTCCTTTAATGTGCATTCATCTGCAAATGTCAGAGACTTTTAAAAAGTTTTGTATATATTGATTTTAAAGCAATCTGTTTTTGAGGGGATGACTTTTGTTTGTTTGCTTTTGAACAAGTAAAAATAAAAACTTGTAGTAGCTGATAGCAATTGTGACAAAAAGGTTTTAGCTGGTCTGCATTTCGGCCAAAAGGTGTGACTTAAAATTTTGAATCTAACTCTTGTTCACGTGTTACTTCAGACTTCTTGTCATGTAATTAAAATAAAGGCCACTGAACAAATGAGATGCATGTTAAAACGTAAGGATAAAATGTGTCTATACTGTCTGATTTCTTAAGCTGGATTCAGGGTACATGATTATTTATTATATTATCCTCAATACTTTTTGATATGTTTAAAGTATCTCATAATAAAAAATAATGAAAAGGTGTGTTCCCAGCATTTATTTATTTCCCTCCTTTGCAGCCCCTCCTACATCTCCCAGCTCCATCTCTCCACATGGGTCCCTGTGTTAGAGACAGAAAAACAAAAGGTGATGGAATGATAGAGGCAGAAAACCAGGAAGGAGGAAACAGTTAAAGAAAAACAACAAGCAGGAAATAGTTACATAAAAATAACCAAGGAAAACAGTTATTTCAGTCTTAAAGAATGGGGTAATTAGACCATGGAACTGTGACCACCATTCAGAAGATAGAAAGATACTTTAAATGGTGACCTACCCCATGGCACATATAGGAGAAAGGAATGTCTGAAACATAATCTCTAAGTTATGTCCATACCTGGAAAAATCCAGACTCCAAAACCCATGACATATAGTCATCAGTAATTATAACTGACCTTTACATCAGCATATACCACTCGCATAGAAAAGGAAAAACATAGAAGAAGACAGGGTCTTCTCCACTCTTGGAGACAGAACTATTTCCCCTTAGGAAACATGCTTTCGCTTTGCACCCTTAAACTTTCCTTACAATAAATCCTTCATGCATACTTGCTGAGTATCATCTCTCTCCGCGTGGGACAAGGCTTGATTCCTCCAAGCCAGAAGCCCAAGAACTGGGGCAACTCTTCACAGTCCAGCCGTGGACAGGACCGCGACACCCGGGGCTGGAGACCGTCGCAGTGCCGGGGACTAGCAGGGCTCGGTGAGGCCGCGTCTCAGGACCAGTGTGGCTGTGGCGCACACACCCACCCCCCGCTTTCGTTCTGTTTGTACCATCATTCCAAGATGTACTTGGACACGTTCCTGCCTTGAAGAGCACAGGGTAGGGAATCAAAGCAGATCTTTGGTAACTGGAAATTTCACGGTGCTTCAGGAAGCTCGCATGAGATTTTAGAGACTTAGAAGAGGGAATCCTTCAGTACTGGGGTGGGGAAAGCCAAAAAGCCCCTGCCAGGAGGCAGCCATCGGCCTGCCACTGGTGAAGGCAGCTTCTTCTGTTTAAAAATGTTGGAAACAAAAGAATGTTAAAATGGGAAATGAAATAGCTGCTTAATAAATAGGGAGTGTGAGAAACATTTGGGTAGAGAAGCCCTGAGTTTAAAGCCCTGATCTCTCTACACAGAAATATTTAAAATTTGTTATTCCACAAATAATTATCAAGAAACTATTATATCACAGAAACTGTGGATAATCCACTGATATGCAGCCCAAATTCAGGAGGTATACAAAAGTACCATTTGACTTAATGGTAATGTTTTAGGGAAAAAGAAAGCACGACGTCATTAAATATATGCGTTATTGGTAAAACACATGCTAATTGCGGGAGAGTTACTGTGGAAAAGCGTGCACCTCAGACGTGAGGAAAGGTGAAGCCATAGGGATGGACCAGACCTTCCCGCGCTGGGTCCTAGAGAAGAAAGCGCAAACCCCAGCCTCGTGTCTGGGTTGGTGGAGATTCCACAGGTGGGAGAGCAAGTGGTGATGGCAGCCTTGCTCGCTAACCTAAGCACAAACCTGGTGGTTTCCATCTGAGTTGCCTGCTCTTTTTGCCTCTTTCTTAAACCCAACTAATGCCTGCATTAGCCAACGTGGAGCAGTGGTTGACTGAAAGTGGGAGCTCTGACTCCAGCCCACCCGGGGCGTAAGAGGTAGACGCGCGCGGTGGGGAGGAGCTCGGACTGGCCACTGCCAGGACTTGCTGTGTGGCCCTGGGCTGGTCACTCACCTCTGTGTGCCTCAGTGGCTTCATCCTCATCTGTAAAATGAGGGTTATAATAGCACGCATTCCCAGGATTGCTGTGAGGATTAAATTAGTGTAAGTAACTTAGATTATAAAAAGTGCTTTATTAGAGTTGGCTAATATTGTTTCTCCTGGTTGTGTGATTTTGGGAAAGTTATTTAATCTCTTTAAACCTTAGTCTGGGCCGGGCACGATGGCTCACGCCTGTAATCCTAGCACTCTGGGAGGCCGAGGCGGGTGGATTGCTCGAGGTCAGGAGTTCGAGACCAGCCTGAGCAAGAGCGAGACCCCGTCTCTACTATAAATAGAAAGAAATTAATTGGCCAACTAATATATATAGAAAAAATTAGCCGGGCATGGTGGCACATGCCTGTAGTCCTAGCTACTCGGGAGGCTGAGGCAGGAGGATTGCTTGAGCCCAGGAGATTGAGGTTGCTGTGAGCTAGGGTGACGCCACAGCACTCACTCTAGCCTGGACAACAAAGTAAGACTCTGTCTCAACAAACAAACAAACAAACAAAACACCTTAGTTTCCTCATTTTTAACATGAGGGTAATAAAATTGCTTCAGAATGCTGGGGGAGTTACATTGTCCCATGTCATGTGCTTAGTATGGTGTTGGGTGAGACCTTGGAAAGGGGCAGCAGCCATCTGCCAGGTGTCTCTTGCATCCAGACGTCTCTGCCTGTGCTGTTTCTGCTTCCCTTTGTCCTCACAGCTCATCGACCTAGGGCGCACACTGCACCCACATGTTTCTGTTCATTCCTGCTCATTTCAGTACCTCATTTAATCCTCATGACAATTCCCGCGAGGTTCATGACATTAACCTCATTTTGCAGATGAATAACCAGGGCCCGGAGACAGTTAGTGACTTGCTCAAGATCATGGAATAGTTAGGTGTATGCCTGTAAGGAAGAACTGCATCTCCAAAGCTCATGTGTTTCCCACATGCCTGTTGAGTATAGTCAATCATACGTAATTATTAGAATAAATAACCAAGGGGGTTCCCTCATGTATTTGCCTGCTATGGCTTTTAGGTTTTTAGTGTTCTGTATTTCTCCTCTGCCTCATGTTTAATGTAGGCAACTCTTTTGACACCCTCTCATTACTTTTACATAGTGCGAGCGAATTATTCTTCCATCCCTTGTTTGAGACCTGCGTACCTTCACGCAGGCTTCAGTTGAGGGCTGCGAACTTTAATTGCGCACTGAACACAGTCGGGAGGAGTTTAGCGGTCTGTGCGCGACTACGTGGAAGTCTGACACCACGGTCTCCTTCAGCCCACTCTGCATATTTCACGGACATGGAATCCTATGACATGTGGTCTTCAGTTCCTGGCTTCTTTCACTCAGCATAGAGCCTCAGGGCTCATCACTATTGCAGCATGTCTCAGTGCTTCATTCCTTTTTATGGTCGAGTAATATTTCGCTGTACGCATATACCACAATTTGTGCATTCATCCGTCAACAGGCATTTGGATTGATTCCACATTTTGGGTATTGTGAATAGTGCTTGTAGTGACGTTCTGTACAGGTATTTATTTGAGCACCTGTTTTCAATTCTTTGGGTATGTACCTAAGAGTGGAATTGCTGGGTAATACGGAAATTCTATGCTTAACCTTTTGAGGAACTGCCAAACTATTTTCCACAGTGGTTGAACCATGTTGTAGTCTCTTCAGCAATATGAGACAGTTTCAGTTTCTCCATATACCACCAACACTTGTTATTTTCTATCTTCTAAAATTACAGCCATGATACTGGGTGTGAGGTGGTGTCTCACTGTGGTTTTGACCTGCACCTCTCTGAGAAATAATTATCTTTGCAGGCACTTACTGGACGCTTGTATACATTCTTTGGGGAAATGTCTATTAATATCCTTTGCCCATAGCTTAATGTGTCATTTATTATTGATTTGTAAGGGTTCTTTATATAGGCTAGATATGATTTCTCTATCAGATATATTCTTTACAAATATTTTTTCCCATTTGTTTGCCTTTTTCACTTTCTTGACAGTGTTCTTTGATTCACAAAACATTTAAATTTTGATTAAGTTCAATTTATCTTTTTTATTTCTTTTGTTGCTCATACTTTCGGTATCATATCTAAGAATCCATTGCCAAATTTAAGGTCATAAAGATTTACCTCTGTGTTTTCTTCTATGAGTTTTATGGTTTTGGGTTTTAATTTAAGTCTTTGATCTATTTTTAATTAATTTTTGTATATGATATGAGGTAAGAGTCCAAATTAATATTTTTGCATATGGGTATCTTGTCCTAGTGCCATTTATTGAATAAATTATTCTTTCCCTATTGAATGGTCTTGGCATCCTTGTAGAAACTCAGTTGACCATAGATACATGGGTTTATTTTGGGACCCTCAATTTTATTTCATTGATCTATGTCTATACTTAAATTATTACTTTATCTTGACAATTATTGCTTTGTAGTAAGTTGAAATTGATAATCATGAGTCTTGTATTTCAAGATTGTTTTGGCTCTTCTGGGTCACTTGAGTTTCCCTATGAATTTTAGGATCACCTTGTCAATTTATACAAAAAACTAGTTATTAATAATATTCTGATATGGATTGCATTGGATCCATATTCTGATATGGATTGCTGATTGGTTTGGGAGTATTGCCATATTAGTTATATTATGTCTTTCAATCCATGAACATGGGATGGCTTTCCATCTATTTAGATATTACTTAATTTCTTTTAATAAGGAGTTGTAGTTCATAGAGTATAAGTTTTATATTTTAAGTTTAAAGCCAAGTATTTCATTCTTTTTGATGTTACAATAAATGGCATTGTTTTCATAATTTTATTTGAAGATTATTTATTAGTAGTAGTTAGAAATACCATTATTTTTGCATATTGGCCTTGTATACTATAACTTTGCTGAATGCATTCTAATAATTTTAGAATGGATTACCTTGGATTTTTCATATACAGTATCATATTGGCTGAGAATAGAGGTTGCTTTAATTCTTCCTTTCCAATCTGGTGCCTTTTATTTGTTTTTTTCTCACCTAATGACCCTGGCTAGAACTTCCAGTATAATCCAAGTGGTAAAAACAGATACTCTTCTTTTATTTCTGATCTTAGGAGAAAGCATCTAGTTTTTCACTATTCAATATGATGTTAACTATTAACAGTGAATTGAATAGTGAATGACTCACTATTCAATATGATGTAATTCAATATGATGTTAAGGGATTTTGAAGATGCTCTTTATCAGGTTGAGGAGTTCCCTGCTATTCCTAGTTTCTTGAGTGTTTTTATCATGAAAGGGAATTAAATTTTGTCAGATGCTTCTTCTGCATTAATTGGGCTCATGGTTTTTGTTTATTATTCAATCAATATGGTATATTATATTAATTTATCTTTAGATGCTAAACCAACCTTGTATTACTGGTATAAATACCAGTTGGGTCATAGTATATAATTTTTGCATTCTTTCAAGTTTCAGCTTGCTAGTATTTGGCTGAGGGTTTTTGCATTTATATTCATAAGATATTTGATATATTGGTTTGTAGTTTTCTTTTTTCTTGACATTTTTTCTGGTTTTGGTGTCAGAGTAATAACTAGCCTCCTAGAGTGAGTTAAGAAGTGTTTCCTCCTCTTTTTTGAGGGGAGATAGTTTATGAAGAACTGGCATTAATTCTTCCCTAAACATTTTGTAGAATTCATCAGTGAAGTCATCTGGGCCTATGCATTTCATTAAGGATAATTTTTTTATTACTAATTAAATCTCTTTACTTGTTACAGATTTTCGTTTTTTTATTTTCTTGATTCTGTTTCAATAGTTTGTGTTTCCTTAGGAATCTGTCCATTTCCTCTGAATTATCTAATTTATTCACACAATTGTTTATACTATTCCTTTATGATCCTTTTTCTTTTTCTGAGGATGGAAGTAATGCCCCCTCTTTCATTTCTGATTCAATCTTTTTGTATCTTTGAATCTAAAGTGTGTCTCCTATTGACAGCATATGGTTGGATCTTGTTTTTTTTTTTTTTTTTAATCTCGTCTGGCAATCTCTGTCTTTTGATTGGGTTATTTAACAACATTTGATGTTATTATTAATAGAGTTGGATTTACATCCACCATTTTGCTTTTTATTTATTTTTTTGTCTCATGTCTTTTCTGTTCCTCTATCACTCTTTTTTTTTTTTGCTTTCTTTTGCATTAAGTATATTTTTCTAATGTAACATTTGTATTTCTTTAATTTTTTACTATTTTTTGAGTTGTTTTCTTAGTGGTTGCTATAGGGCTTAAAATATATACCTTCACTTATAAGAATCAGCTTCATAGTTATATTAATTTAATTCCAATAAGATATAGAAATGTTATTTTTATGTAGCTCTATTTTCTTTCCTGCTTTTTTGTGGTATCATTGTTATACACATCACATCTATAAATGTCACAAATTCAACAATATATTGTTATAAATAATTTATAAAATTTTATCTCTTAAGCTAAGAGAGGAAAGAAGAGCAAGTAAATATCTATAGCTATTATTTTATTAACCCTATTTTTTAATCATTGCTGGTTCTCTTCATTTGTTCTGTGACTGAGTTGCTATCTGGAGTCATTTCCATAGTCGAAACAGCTTTATTCTCATCTACATCCTCTGTGATGTTATTGGCAAATATATTACATTTTTATATGCTATGGGTCCAACAATACAATTATATACATATTGTTTTATATAATTAATTTTTAAATCAGTTAAGAGATAAAGGAGAAGAAATGTATACTTATACTTTTACATAAATTCATAATTACCTTTAGTAATTAACTTTTAGCTCTTAGTTTTTTCATGTGGATTACAATTATTGTCACTTACTTTAAGCCTAAAGAACTTCGTTCAGTATTTCTTGTATATAACTTGTTGCTAGCATGTAAGTCTGCTAGCAACTAATTCTCTTAGTGTTTCTTTATATGGGAATGTCTGTATTTTGCCTTCATTTCTATAGAATACCTTTGCTGAATACAAGATTCTTCATGGATAGTTTTTTCTTTCTCTTTTCTTCTTGCCTCCATCATCTTTTCTTTTTAAAAATTTATTTTTAAACTGACATATATTTATGGTGCACAGCATGATGTTTTGAAATATGTGTATGCTGTGGAATGGCTAAATTGAGCTAATTAACACATGCATTACCTCACATACTTATCATTTTTTTTCATGGTGAGAACATTTAAAATCTACTCTCTTAGCAATTTTCAAGAGTACAATACATTGTTATTAACTATAGTTACCATTTTGTACAAGAGATCTTTTGCACCATTTCTACTGCTTAACTAAAGTTTTGTATAATTCAACATCTCCCAACCATACCCTCCCCCAACTCCTAGTAACCATCATTCCCCATCTACTTCTACAGGTTCAATTTCTGTAGATTCCAGATACAAGTGGGATCACACAGTATTTGCCTTTCTGTCCCTAACTTACTTTGCTTAACATAGTGTCCTCCAGGTTCTTCCTTGCTGCTGCAAATGATAGGATTGTCTTCTTTGCTAAGGTTAATGGCATCCCATTGTGTATGAACACCACATTTCCTCAGCCTCTGTCTTTTCTGATGAGAAGTCAGCTGTAATCTTATTTGGGTCCCCTTCTAAGTAACAACTTGTTTCTCTCTTGCTGACTTCAAGATTTTTTTTGTTTGTTTTTGGCTTTCAGCATCTTTACTGGAATGTTTCTGGTGTGATTCTTTTTGTATTTTCCCCACTTGGAATTCTTTAAGCTTCTTGAATGTATAGATTAACATTTTTCTTCAAATTTGGAGAGTTTTCAGCCATCATTTCTTTGAATATTTTTCCTGCTCCTTTTTCTCTCCTCTCCATTTTGGTACCACTATTACGTGTATGTTGGCATGTTTGATGCTGTCCCTCATTTATGTGAGGCTCTGTTCATTTCTTAAATTATTTTTCCCCTCTGTTCTTTGGATTATATAATCTATATTGGTCTATCTTTGAGTTTGCTAATTCTTTCTTCTGCCTGCTCATATGTACTATTGAGCCCCTCTAGTAAAATTTTCATTTCCATTATCATTCTTTTCACCTCTAGAATTTCCATTTGGTTCTCTGTCATAATTTCTGTTTATTAATATTCTCCATTTGATGAGACATAGACATCATACCTTCTTTTCCTTCTTTGACCGTGGTTTCCTTTAGCTCTTTGAACATATTTGTAGTGTATTCTTTGAAGTCTTTTCTGTTAAATTGTTAAATCACACATCTATTTACTTACAGATAGGGTTTTCTCTTTTTCCTGCCATTTTCTTTAAATGTATGTGAGTCAGATTTTTTATTTCTTTGCACGTCTTGTGATAATTTTTTTCTGGAAACTAGATATTTCAAATAATACATTGTAGCAACTCTGGCTATTTCCCCCTCCCTCTTTTTGTTATTGTAGTTTACTTGTTTATTTGTTCAGTGGCTGGCTGGATTATTTGAGTGAAGTCTAATAACCCTTCCCCCAAAGTCTGAAGCTATGATGTTGCTCCTCAGGGATGCAGCCCTGTACATGCCCACAGCTGTTGGGAAAATATGATTGAGGAATTAATAAGATGTGGCTCATAAGATCATTATTTTATTGTATTGCCCTATATTACTATATTAAAGACAGAAACAGGAGTTTGCAGGGTTTTGCCCTGAAGGAATGTGTGGACTCAGTGGTTCACTTATTAGAGGCTGCTATCATGGGAGAGCTCTCAAATCTCTTGTGGGGATATTTTCCAGGAAGGCTTCCCAGTATTTCAAAACTTGTGAGCTTCCCTGTGTCTTGAAAGACAAGACAAGGCAAATATGGCCCACAGGATGGGACCCAGAGACAGTGAGTGCCCTTTGCCCAGAGAAGCGCCTCTGGTGGTTATAAACAACCTATTTATTAGCGATGGGCTTCCTGCTCTCTGCTGTCTGTCTACCTTTAAGTCCACCATAACTAATCAAAGAAATATTGAGTCACTATACCTCTTTTGTTATACCTTTGTTAATTGACAACTACCTCTTTAGAAGTTAGCCCCTGAAAGACTTTGTACCTTTTTGTTCACTTAGATAGATTAGAAGCCACTTGAGAGCACTTTTGACCCTAACCCACTACCTGTATCCCCTAGCAACTGCATCCTTGATATGCAAATATGTTATCCTGACAACTGGTAATTGATATCTGTGATTATAAAAACCTGTATGAATCTAACCATATTGCTGGTGGTTATGGAGATACGCCAGTCCCCTAGGAACTTCCTGCTGTGTTATATCTGATCTTTATATATATTATAAAACTATAAACTATACCTTAGTCTCTGTGTATCCTTTTATTTCTCTCTGTTGCCTATCAATTTCCTTATCCTCTGTGGCGACCCCTATCTTAGGGACCTGGCTCAGTGGGGAGAAGTAGCTAATCTCCTCGAGGGCCTACGTCAATTACTCTCATCCTGCAGACAGCCACACTGGGATGACAGTGATTTGGACAGAGCTGTCTTTGACTGTCTTTTCCCCTGACCACTTCTAGTTGTTATGCATCACTAACTGCTGGCCCATTGCCTTATTGTTTTCAATAATGTCCTTAGACATAAATTGCTCCACAGACCAAACCCAATCAAATTCTGGCTCCTTTGAAGGTGTTCTGGAGATCAGTATTTGAGATTTGTTTTGACCCCTGGGGACCTCTTCTTAGCTGTCTCTTTCCCTGGTTATCTCTGGTAAACCAGATAGCCACTGATTTAGCATAGATTGCTAACAAATTTATCAGTTTCCCATTTCTTTTCACCACAACCTCTATGATTTTTGAGAGCACCCTTACACTTGAACCTCACTGCACTCTGCTGTAAATGAAGTCAGTTCCTTTGGGAAGAGCTTTGGCCAGCTTCTCACCCTGGGCAAAATCTCCAAGCCACAGCTCTGGAGCTGGTGTGAGGGCTGCGGCAAGTTCTCCCTGAGTGAAATCCCCACTGTAGGAGCTGGGGCCTTGCAAGGATGGTAGTCGCCTCTGGTTTTCTCAGTTTGCTCTCTAGGTGTGGAGCCTCTGCCTGTGAGCCAAGATAGGCTGAGGGTGATCTGGGCCCCAGTGGTCTCAGTGTGCTTACCCAGTGTACAGCCTCCATCCCACAAGTTGGGGCTGGATGGGAGAAGAGAGCCTTTAGTTCTCAGATACATGCTTCCAGAACTTAGCATCTGCCACAGGTTGCCGGGGCATGATGAGAAATGCTGACATCTTGCCCCTCCCAAGAGGATACCTTCACCCTCCAGCTGGTTGCTGGAGGGAGAGGGAGCCCTGTGTTCTTGGCTCCACCCACCTGCAGTGCAGTTTCCATCACAGTGGAAGGAGAGGGAAGGGGAAGAAATTGGTCATGGTTCAAATGCTATAGACTCTTGTTGTTCTCATCAAGTTTCAGTAGGTTTTCTTGAATAAATACTTCTTCATTTGCTGCTTACCTTTAGGACCATTTCCAGAGACTTTAAATGGTTGTCTTTTTATAACTTCATGAATTCCACTGTGGAGTGGGTCCATGGAGATCCTCATGTTTTCCTGCCCAAAGTAGAATTTTGTTCACTTCACTTTAAGTCTTTAATATTCACTAACTATATTTATTGATAGATTATCATTCATTTCCACAACTGTTATGGACTGAACTGTGTCCTGCCCCCACCAAATTCATATGTTGAAGCCCTCATCTCCTGTACTTTAGAATGTGACTGCCTTTGAAGATGGGGTCTTTAAAGAAGTGATTAAGTTAACATGAGGTCATTAGGATGGCTCCTAATCCAGCACGACTGGTGTCCCTATATGAAGAGGCGGAGACACCAAGGATGTGTGTGTGCATAGGGAAAAGGCCATGTGAGGACACAGAAGCAGACGGCTGTCTGCAAGCCAATGAGAGAGGCCTCCAGGGAAACCAGACCTGCTGACACCTCCATCTTTGACTTCTGGTCTCCAGGAATGTCAGAAATAAATTTCTGTTCTTTAAGCCACCCAGTCTGTGTTTTTGTGCTATGGCAGACCTAGAAAACTAATACAATAATTGTGAAAATTTTTCGTTTTTGCATTAACTGGTTTTTTTCTAAGACTTCTGGGCCAACACCTACTTAGACTCTCCTATTGTCACCAAAAGCTTGGCCACGGGTCAAGGCTGTTTCAGAAGAACAAGAACAAATGGTTTGAGGAGGAGGAAAGAGAATTTTTATTACTTTGCCAGCAAAGGAGGAAAATGATAGTCCTTCTCGTCTCAAAATCCAAATTTCCTGAACATTAGCAGAAATATGGAACTTTTAAAGAGAGGGGCCCTCAGTTCTGGGCTACTGTGGTTAACTATTCTAATCTTCCCATCTCTGCCAAAGACAAAGCCTGGCTGGAACCACCTGGAGATGGCTGCGTTTTCTCTTTTAACAATGGACTTCACCTGCCTCAGGGATGCAGGCCAGGCTGCAGTTCCCCAAAAGAGCGGGGGAAGCTTTAAAGAGACAGAAAATATTTTTTGCTGGATTTATTTTTCAGGCTATTTCCTGTTACATATTCCCCACTCTCAATTTTAGCCTTCCATGTCTATGGGAGGAGGGCGACTACTCTGTGACTCTACAACCACTAAAAACAAAACAAAATAAGACAAATCAAGGCATTTTCCCCTCTACCTAAGGTGGGCTACTAAAGGAGTGAGAGGCATTTCTATAATACTTTCAGATGGTTTTCCTGTCCTTTCGAAACTAACCCTCAAAAAGAGCTAAACTCGTGAGCTCACGTTTCTGCAAATTTGGTGGTTTTATTAAGATTTCGCAGAGTTTGCTAACTCACTTTCTCCCTCACACACACTATACTTCTGTGGGTTGAGAGGCAAAGGTGTGAGCTACTGCAAATCCTCAGTATCTCATCTTTGTTGATCTAATATTCTCTTCAAAGATAACAAATGGCATGAAGTTATTGCCCTTCCTTCGTATGAGGGAGCCTGCACAGTTTCAACTACTTTCAAGCTTTGGTAATGTTTACATTGTTTCGGGAAACAAGATGTTGTCTCCGGGCTCTATTCTACCATTATTTCCTACCTTCATTCTGCCATCTTGCATTGGAGGAACCTCTCAAATAAAAGGCAGTGTGAATTTGGGATTTTGTCAGCCTACTTCTTGAGATCTATCCTAGAAGGCTTTAATTCTACCTTCAGGCAAACCCAGCATGTCTGAAAATTAAGCTTCTATATTTCTTACAGTGGTCTGAGTACAAGTGTCATAAGATCCCTCTCTCCCACTTTGTAACATGGCATCAAGAAATGTGTGACCTTATGAAAACATACTGTGACCAGCACCATTAACACAATCCACCCCTGCATGACTTAAATTTTATGATTGGAATTAACAGTCCAAGGATGGCATATATGTTAAATAGCACAACTGCGCCATCTGTTTCAACATCATAGTTTGGGGTATTTCCACATAGTATATTGAAGGATTATTTTAAGAGGTGAAGTTTATGATGAAGTCTCCTAATAGTGCCTCTTTAATAAACCAATTTGGTATTTATAAATGCCTAGGGGGAAAAAGTTACTGAAATTGCATCGCCACCTTCAGAAAAATTTTCAAAGGGCTTATTTAATATTAATGTAGTGTACAATTACTGTTGAGCTCCTGCCAAGAATGCCAGCAGAGCATAGGCTGTGAATGTCCCAGTGTGCTTGGAAATTATTTTAATTTACAAAACCCTACTCAAGCTGCTTGTAGATTTAAATTTCAGGGCAGACACTGCAAAAGGAGTAGAACATTTGCAAAAGTATGCAAATAGACATCAGAATGATGCCCCAGTCTTATCACACATTAAAGCGCCTGAGATCATAGTACCCAAGGGGACAACTATATGATATTCAAAAGGACAAGATGCTTCAGGAGACTCCAGACTATGTGAGAGAGCTCACAGCAGCTATAGGAACAGGAGATAGGCAAGTTGCTCTGCTAGCTCTCTCCCACGGAATCCTCCCCACTTCCTCTCCCTTTCTCTCAGTCCCTGTAATTCTTAATTTCTCTCTCCTAGTCTCTCTATCATTTTTATTAAGCTGCAAAAATCAGCTTTCTTTGTTTCTCCATCTCTTTCCAGATTATACCCCGAGGACATTATCTTTTCCCTAACTTAAGCATCATCTATTCTAAAATGGATTATGTATCTTCATAGTGTTTTTAATAGCTTTTTTCCCCTTAGCACTATATTACATCACATTTTTTTGTTTGATCAAATGTTTTTATATTAAAATTATACAAAAGTTACAAATTATTATTAGACTGAAAGAAGTCAGATGACATTGAAAATATAAATTAGCAAAGCTTGAATTTAAAACTCTGAATTGGATCTATTGTATCTTTGTTAATTGTCTTTTAGGTTATGCAGATGGTATTTTGCAATGGGGCAGCAGAATGTCAGTTTTCTCTGAAGTCCTGTCATCTATTGGTTAATTCACGCAATAAGAATTTATTCTAACATTAATTTGAAAACGACCACCACAAGAAGTCTTTCTATTCATGGAATATAAAATACATGCATTCTTTGTAGCATTATGTAAATTTCTTAAAAATGAAGTCTCTATGATGAGGCTTTAAATATAAATTTTAGTGCCAACAATTAAGTACAATTATTTTTATTAGACATCTTTTGTTTTCATGTATTGTGGCCAAAGATGAAGAAGAATTTAGCAGAAATTTGATAAATATCATGATATTATTAATACATCCAATCATCAAAATATAATATCAAAAGTGATGTGTATATTATTTCCATTTTACACAAAAAGTAAGCAAGCTACAGAGAGGTTAACTAACATCTAAAAATCACGCATACAGTAACCAACAAAGCCAGTATTTCCATTTTGATTGTCTAATTTTAAAGTCTGTGCTCATGCTAAGTGGAAAAGGGTCTATAATCTCAGTGGTAGTCAAAATAGTCACTTTAAAGTATGTGTGTGTGTGTGTGTGTGTGTGTGTGTGTGTATGGTGTCCTTAAGATGATTGTGGCTTCTCAGGGACAATTGACATCTCACAGGAACTGACAGACACCTGCTGAACTCGCCCCATGCGATCACCACGTCCACAGTCCTGCAGTGGGCACACAGCAGGAGGGGAAGAAGTCTCTCTACCTGGAAATTAGATTTCTCAGTTATGGGAAGAAGAACTGAAGAACAAGCTTAGCTGTTTCAAAGACATCTCACTATTATGATTTCACT
Source organism: Mirza zaza (assembly GCA_008750895.1). Taxonomy (NCBI): domain Eukaryota; kingdom Metazoa; phylum Chordata; class Mammalia; order Primates; family Cheirogaleidae; genus Mirza; species Mirza zaza. The sequence goes on along the minus strand of VSMD01103025.1, from coordinate 28,249 downwards.
TTATCCTCATCACAAACCAGTGAGGCGATATTGTTCCCATTTCCTATGCAAGAAAACAGAAATTTAATCCAAAGGATAGGGTCACAGAGCCAGTGTGGTAGAACTGGACTCTGACACAGTTCCTCAATATTTTACCAATCAAATGAATGAAGAATGCTGGACCCTAACTCCGAACAAGAAGAAAAAACTGGTTGGTAAAATGATAGTAAGTGGAATCTTAGAATAGAGTTTGGTAAAGATTATCTGTTGCTGTAAAACAAACTACCCCAAAACCTTGTGGCTTAAAACCACAATCATTTTCCACACTCATGATTCTGTGGTTAGGAATTCAGACATGGCTCAGCAGAGTGGTTCATCCTACTCCCTGTGATGTCTTCTGGGATGGAAATGTCCATGATGTCCATCTCACTCATTTCAGGCTCTGAAGCTAAGATGGCTTTAACAACTGGGGGCTGGTTGGGACTGTCTCTGTCTCTCTCTATCTGTCTTTCTCCATATGGCAGGACTTCTTACTTGGACGTTCAAGGCTCCCAAAAGTTTAAAAGTGGAAGTTTCCAGAACTTCTTAAGGCCAATCACAGAACCACCACCATCTTTCCTGCCATGCTCTTTTAATTAAATTAAGTCACAGGCTCAGCCTGTATTCTAAGGTAGTCATGAATACTGAGAAGAGTGGTTAAGTGGAGGTACCAATTTAACAGATGATTCTAGTCCTGAGTCCTGATGATTCACATTTCTGCCATATACAGTTAACTTTTACCCTGTGTAATGCTTTCCAAAGGTAGCATTCTATTATAGCATAGGGCTCAGCATTGATGCCCAGGATCTCCTTATCTAAATTAGGTTCAGGTGTAGATAATGCTCCTTGGAAGTCAGCTCTCTCAATCTGAATACTTATGAAATCAAAACTCAAGTTATCTATCTTTTGTACACCTAACACATGTGAGTGAGGCATTGGCAGGAAAACCAGACACTCCTATTCAAAAAGGGTAAAAACAAGAGGCCCACAGCAGTCACTGATCCATAGCAATTTTGAAATTTTGACAGGCATAAATTTCTATTCCCTTGATTAGGTCCCAGTTCTGCCCTCTTGTGTGTTTCTCCATGGCCCTTGGCTCCACCCTTGGAACCACATTCCTTTCCTACAAGAAATCACTTTTGTTTGGAGTTGAATAGTTTTCACAGCCTGTGCATTGGGGTTCCCAAGACCGCCTCATGCTCAATGATTGACCAGAAGGACCACGGGACTTGGAAGCTTTATTCATAGAGTTATGGTTTATTACAGTGAAAGGGACAGATTAAAATCAGCAAAGGGAAATGACACATGGCATGACATCCAGGAGAAACCAGGTACAAAGTTCCAGGTGTCCTATTCCAGAAAAATATACTTAATTCTCCCAGCAGTGATGTATGGCAACCAGAGAAGCTCACCTGAACCTTGGTGTCCAGTGCCTTTATTGGGAAGCTACTTGGAACCCTCCTTCCCCTCAGCAAAATAGGCCTTCACTTTAAGTCATATGGTCAGTATAAACCTCAGGCATACAAAAACGTTCTTATCAGGCAATATATGCCAGAGTCACAGAACTTGCCTCTCAGGAACCAGGTAAGGACCAGTTCTGTGACCCCAAGGAGGGAGTTGTCCACTAGCTTCTTTCTATCCAAGAAGTATCAGTGAGTCACCAAATGGTGAGACTGGGAGGTAGAAAAGCATATCCCGTCTGGGCTCTCTCTTTTTGGGGGATCCAGCTGCCTGAAGAGGGCATGTGTCAGGTCTGCACTGCACCATGGCATGAACTCTGCCTTCTCCTGAGCTACAGCCCACAATCGTACATCTAGCAGTGCCACCGCATAGCCCAGGCCTCAATGCCAGCAGTGCCCTCTGGTCACACTCAGAGGCTGCATTGTCTAGTGTCATCAGAGGTAAAGATTGTGCTGTGACTTCTATGTGCCAGGCTCCTGTGTCTGGTAGGACAGAGATATTAGCCCATGAGAAAACAACATTGTACAACTTAGTATGTTTTTTCAAACTGTAATGGGAAGATTTTAAAGGGTTTTAAGTAGTGGTTTTGGGTGAAATGATCTGATTTATGTTCTATAAAGATCATTTTGGCTACTGGGAGTAGACCGGAATGTAGTGGTCAAAAAAAGAAGCTTCTTAGTCAACCAATGAAGAAAAGTGGGTTAACTTGAGATTTACTTAGACTGGATGTGTAGAATGAAGACAGGGAGGAGTTTATGATATTCATTAGTCTTTAGGGTTAGAAATTGAGTAAGAGGGGCTGCTAGGAATTTACGTGGAAAGCCTAGGAGGACATTAGGTCAAGGGGCTATGTGTTTGAGATTTGTTGAGTTTGGAAGGTCCATTAGTTGGAAATATTAGCTATGTAGTTGAATTTGATGCTGAAGTTCAGGGTTAGATCAGGATTGGAGGCATAAATATGGGAGCCATCAACAAAAGGTGGTATTTAATGCCCTTGGATTCTGCATGAAACACGCAGGTGTTTGGCAAATATAACTAGGTGGTGGGTGAGTGTGATGCCGTAACAACGTGGGGAGGAGAGAAGCTGAGGGGAGCACTCTCCTCACAGTGGCCAGTGGTACAGATAGTTGCTGTAGAAACTTACACACTCTCCTCACAGTTGAGTTGATGCGGAAGGAGTTAAGGTTTAAAGCTGGAAGAACAACGTCTGGAAGACTATGTCTTGACAAGAGGGTGAACCAGTCTGATGCCATCTCTGATTTGAAAATTACTTATTTTGCTCCTTTATAGTTTATTGCTAATGTACAATTTTGTATATATGATATTCATCTTATACAAAATAAAAATTTCAAAAATAGAAAAATGCATATATCAATGTTCAAATCAGAAAAAAATTGTTACTAATTTTGATGTTGCTTAACTAAAAACAATAGTTCCAAATGTACTGAGGGAAAGACTTAATATCTAAGGGAACAGAAGCATATGAAAGATCTATAGGTAAATATGTAATTATTTATTATTAAAGAAAAATCTGGATTCACTTGGGAGAATGAATAAAGGTAGGAGGAAAATGTTCCCACAATTTTGCCATTATAAAATTGAAAGTTTTTTACTATAAAAATTAGCAGCTTGATAACATAATAAGATGAATTTTTTTTAATGATACAAAGTGGACTCAAACCATCATGAGCACTGCCAGGAAAATATCTACAAACAGATTTTCTTCCTATTATTAGATTGGTGTTAATAACTACCCAGGCGCCAAGTGGCAGCTTGGAGAACTGCTGACGGAAGACTCTCAGCCCGATTCTCCTGTCTGAGACGTTCTGGGACTCAGAAATGCATGGAATTGAATTAAAACACTGGTAAAACAACGTGTTTTCTCTTCTTTGTTACAAATAAGCGTATCTAGCATTCTGGTTGAACCTCACAGCCGGAAGGGAAGGGAGAAAAAGAAATGGCATTACCAAGGCGGGGGGCTGAGGTCCCAGGCAGCTGATTCCCTCCTGCCCCTTGAGGTGCTCACGTGGCTGCTTTGTCTCATGGAGATCCCATGACAGATAGAATTGCTCCTTTTGGAGGAGGACACTGAGGCTGAGGGAGTAAGAAGATGAAGGAAAGATGCCCAAGGTCCCCTACAGTGTGCGGTGCAGGGGACCCTGCCCAGACCTGGCTGCACGGCAGCAGCAGCTGAAGGGCCAAGGTGTGCTGTGTGGTGGGAGAGCAACGCGACAAAGCGGGCACTCTTCACTGAGTCACTGCTTTTAGCAGGGGCGGTGTACTGCCAGCGCAGCCACCCCAGGCCTAGGGAGGGAAAAGGAAAGACCTGTCTCTTAACAGTTTACAGTCTCCGGAGACAGAGACAATAATTATGAGGTAAAATGCCATGTGGACAACACTATGCAAGAAACACTATGGGTGTCTGCACTTCACTCCTGAACAACGCATTCTAGTAATTCAGCCCCAGAGGAATTCCAGGGTCCCCTCAATCTCTCTGGATTAATATGGATATCAATTGTCAAGAGCTTATAAGCAAACTTGACCAAATTAGTCTGGCTATGTATGCATAATTGGTTGGTTATTTGGGGGTATATATGATTCTTCTTACTCTAGTTCATGCATCATAATTCCCCAGTTTTGATTATTTCATATTTCCCTGAAATTTTTGTGGAACACAAAAAACTCAGTAACTATTTATCTTATTTGCATATTTGGTTAAAAAGAGAAGATACAAAAATAAATTTTAAGCCACGTGTAGATTTTAATAATTCATGTCTTTGTTGGCTTTTTTGCTTCTGAAGTAGTTTATCTGCCTTTCCAATAATTTGTATCAGTATTATTAAGGAATAGGTACAGTAACAGTCTTGATGTCTTAAAAAAGGGAATTAACATGAAAGTTTTCAAACTTAATCTTGAAAGATATAAGTTTATGGTGATAAAATAAAAAGTCCATATAAAAAGAAAATATAAAAATATTTCAACAATAATTTTCTTAACCAGAGATAGCCACTGGTTATATTTTTTATACTTTTACATTGTTTTGCAGTTTACTTTTTTCTTAAAAATATGTAAGAAAATTTTTTCTATATTAGCGTATGTACAGTTGGTCCTTCATATCCATGGGTTCCACATCTGTGGATTCCATCAACCGAGGATCAAAAATATTCAGGAATAAACCTGTATGTACTGAACATATATAGACTCTTTTCTTGTCTTTATTCCATAAACAATACAGTGTAATAACTATTAATATTGAAACGGCATGAACATTGTATTAGGTATTAAAAGTAAGCTAGAGATGATTGAAAGTAGATTGGAGGATGTGTGCAGGTCACATGCAACTACTACACCACTTTATGCCGGCAGGTTGAGTACCTGTGGATTTTCAGTGTCTGGAGGGTATTTGGACACCAGTCCCCCATAGACACCAAGGAAGACTCTGACTCTACATTACCTTTTAGTGGTCATGTAGCATGTTATTGTAGACTGTGCCATAAGTGACTAACCTATCCTCTTCCTTAGCAATGAAGGTGTTTCTGTATTTCCTTATAAACAAGGCTGCTATGAATATCTTTGCATATATATTTATTAGGTCTTATTTATAGAAATACACGTGCTAGGCCATCAGTACTAACATTTTTAAGACTTTTGATACATATTGCCAAATCTTCCTCCAGAAATATAGCAATTTATGCTACTGACAGCAATCTAGTAGAAAACTTGCTTCCCAAAACCTAATTTCATCTCTTTTTTCTGCATCTTTACTAATGTAATGAATAAGAGTAACTGATTTTAATTAAACATTTTAAATTCTAATCTATTAATATTTTAAGGCATAATCTTTTGATTTTTGTGTAAGTTTTATGCAGAGGGGCACAAAGCGGGGAGAATTAGACACCCACTCTAATCACTGAGCATGCTGGGTCTGATTAATGGCTTGCAGGAAAGCCTTTTTGGATTTCACAACAGGTATGAACTGAGAAACGCTGAGGGTTAGAGGCCCACCAAGGTTTAGCAGAAACAAGAGGACGTATCTTCAGTCATGTTTGTAAGTGGCATTGGGCCTATTTAACAGGGAATTTTGAGGCTAGGGGAATCTTTGATCAACCTCAGAGAAAACCGTCTGGAGATACCTGGGGAGGGAGGAGGGAAGCGAGTGGGCGCAGGAACACCGGAGCGCAAGTCCAAGAGGAAGTTGAAAGGGAAAAGTGAAGTGGAGTCTAAGATTCTGGCCCTTTACAGCTCTAACCATCTGTTCCCGTCTCCTTGACAAGCCTCGGCCACCGAGGTCTGTGCAGGAAGGACCCCTGACACCTTGCTATCCTCCGCTCATCTGAAAACTGCCAGCATGCGGGGCTGTTCACACTGCCGCCAGCGCAGGTGTGCATGGCCGCCCGGCGGCCGGCAGCTCGGTGGGAGGACGCGCGAGGCGGCAGGTCCCGTCTCTCCTCCGAGGCAGGACGGCGAGCAGCGGGCGGCGAGGCTGCGGACAGGCCCGTCTCAAGCCGGACGCCCAGAGAGCCAAAGACGGCTCGTCCGCGGGGCGGAGTCTCGGGCCGGCCTCCCCTCGGCAGCCCTCGCCGCCGCCAGCCGACACAGCGATTCGCACGTGGGCGACACGCAGCGACCCTGGCCGCGGCGAAGACGGCTTCTCTCGCCCACACAGGTTCCCCCGCGTGTCCGTCCACCGGGAACGGCGGCGACGGTGCAGTTGCAGTCCTCGCGGAGACCCGCCGTCGCCCACGGCCCGCCTCTCTCAGGGAAGCAGTTCTGTGGGGCGGCAGGCTGCGACTGTGTTTCAGTTCTTGTGGCATTTGTATTGTTTTTGTTAGATCAAAAGAAAGATCTGCCTACGGGACACTCCTCCAATCCGGAATGACGGGATGTGCAGAGTGGCCCATCGGCTCTGGCCGGGAGGGCGACGCTGGTGTTCACAGCACCTGGACAGCCCGTGGTCACGCCGACAGCCTCCTGCCTGCCCTTCCGGAGAAGGTGGGGCTCAGAGCAGCGTGAAATTTGGGGGCAAAAGCAGCACTGTGTGCAGCAGAAGGCTTGAATGACTCCAGCAGGGGCCTGAAGCTGCTGTAAGTAACATCTAAATGTTTAATACTACTTTGGGTAAAAGATACATGGGTAATAGAGAACTATGACTGGCCTCAGCCTCAGAATGAATATATTTGTTTTCAAAGAATCAATATTTAGCTTAGCCAAGAGAATTGACATTATTGATTTTGACCAGCACCAAAGGCATCTAGCCACAACACTTTAAAAACCGAACTTGTGGTGGTTGTGTTAAAATAAAAATATTACTTTTTCTCTCCACAAATAATGTCATAAAACCAAATGTCTAACTCATAGTATAAATCAGAAGAAATTTACCATGTGTTAGAGGTTATCCATTCTGAAATTAGAAAGTACCCAACTTTTAAGAATTTCAACACATATTGTAATTTTTTTCTACTGTGAATTTGATATTCTAGTATAATCTGTCATCACTGAAATGAGTTCCTACAGGTCATCTTAGAGAAGTGGCTGAAAAGTCTAGAACGAAGATGTTGATTTGATCTATTAGTGCACAAATAAGCTTGCATGTGGCTCAGCCCCAAACAGAAAATTATATTAATGTGGAAATATTAGATTAAATGAGTTTACTAGTTCCTGAATAATTCTCGTGATGGGCATAGAATTTCTTTTGTTTGTTCCAGTGTTTTTTAAAACAAACTCTAACCTTCTTAATTTTGCTTTGATCGGACTTATCTATTATAAACTGTAAGCTTGGCCAGATGAGTTGTTCTGAGAGCAGTAGCTTTTATTATCGGTACTGGTGTGGAAAAGGAGTCTCTGAGGGAGAGATACTTGAAATAAGAGAGCAGCAACAAGATGACTGCAGAGGTTGAAATTGTTTCCTTATAAGGATTTTCGTATGTCCTAAGAGGAAATAAAAAACCAAGACATCATCTAACCTCTTCTCTTATTATTGTAGGAAGTTGATCCAGAGAACATAAATGGCTTATCCAACGTTAGGTGCAGGTCCATGACTAGAATATATATCAACTGAGTTTAATTCAGTGTTCTTTCTGCCCTGATCCCTCCCTCTACCCATCCATCCATCCATCCATCCATCCATCCATCCATCCTCCATCTCCATACCGATATCTGTGCAATCTTGGTTTTCTTTCTGTAAGTATGTGTATATGTGTGTGTATTGTCCACATTAACATATTTTGTCACCTATAAAAGTTATAATTAATTCACTATTAGTTTAATATATTGTTGTAAAGTCACCTAATCTGCCAAAGAAATGAAGCGTGGCAGCAAGGCTGAACAAAAGGCACTGCCTGTGGGAAAAATGCTTCGGAAGGAAGACACACAAAAACATTCAGATTATAGTAAGCTAACAATAGATTAATGAACCTGTGCTTGCCCTTATGTCTCTCTCACCTAGGTAAAACTTCATTAATATATTTTTGGTTTAGATGTTGTATATAAGGAATTTATTACCACTTTTCCTAATGACAATAATAATAATAATAATGTATTAATAATCAATGTTCCAAGTACTGTTTTAATTATACCATCAATGAATTTACAGTTGATAGAGCTTATGCCACTTCTAAAGTTCTGACCTACAGCTGAGACAAAGGTGAGGAGAGACCGATGGAGGAAGCCGGCTAACTGGGAGAATTCCGATCTCTGATAGTGCAGGACATCTGCTTCCACATTGCACAAGAGCAAGGGGGATGGGGAACACTGATTAAATCAAAGAAGTAGAATGTGTCATGTCTCCACAACTCACTTATGCACTATCTCATTCACTTTGACAAAAGCTGAGAAGGAAAATCACCTATTAATACTATTCTATTATTACTATTAATACTGTTAATACTATTCGCCCCACATGCTCAGCACTTTATGACATAAATTCGCCTCACGTCAACCTTGAGACATCTGTAGTGTTTTGTCTCATTTTAAGACTGCAGCCACCATCGCCGAGTCCGCGCCTCCCTCAAGCCAGTCTTGCACTCCTGTACCCGTCTTCCGCGCTCTCCTTCCTTGTTCTCTCTACCCTTCCCTCTTCTGATCTCATTTCCTCTTGGTTCTTATCTCTGTTTGCCTTTTACAACCCCAATCTCACCCCTTTGGCTTGAGCATTTGATCTTCCCAGCATTGCTTGAAGCTCCTTAAGGCTTTTGCTTTTGCCTTAAGGCACTTGGTTTGTTCTGTGGGCCGCTGGGCAGGTCCGCTCTGGGCAAGTCCTCCTGCCAGATGTTAGCTAATACACCAAGCACAGAAGCCTTGTGAGGTGGGGGTTCAGCTAGTGGGTGGTTGATTAGACAGGATTCTTTTGGTTGAAGTGAGAGACACCAAACTCAAATGAGCTCAAATAAAAATTGTAGTGAATTGTTGAGGAGAAGATTCTGGAAACCCCATGTCCTTAGATTCCTCATGTTAAGTAGATTTTTTAAGTAAGTAAATTACTAAGCAACACCATATGTAAAAGAGTTCTTTAAAGAGATTAGAATGTCACTAGTAATTCAAAGAGTTATACTTTTCCCCATTCTTTGGTGAAGTGTCATACTCCTATAACTTTAGAGTCTAGTGTTACACATCTTCCAAAACTTCACTACAGTGGTCCCCCTCATCCTTAGAGGATAGTTCCAAGACCCCCAGTGGACTCATGAAGCTTTGGGTAGTACAGAACCCTATATATACTATGTTTTTCCTATACCTATACGCCTATGATAAAGTATAATTTGTAAATTAGTCACAGTAAGAGATAAGAACAATAACAATGAAATAGAACAATTATAACCTGCAAAGCTCTAGGTTTGGGTGAAGTCTTGGGCTCTGGGCAATGTCCCGGGTAATTAACTCTGTAGCAACAGGCCAATCAACGAGCACATCTCCGTGATGGGGACGGGAGGGCAGAGGATGCGGGATGACCTTGGTGCTGAGGGCCGTATTGATCCCAGGGGAGATTGACATCAGTCCAGTGTGATGGGTCCAGACCGCTGGGCTGAGACTTCGAGGCTAGGCAAATGCAGAGAAACAAAAGAGCAAGAAGCTTGGGCCCTGGGAGTAAAAGAGGACAGTGACAGTTTGCTCTGCACTGAAAGTCCAGAGAGAGAGGAGGAGTTAGGAGAAATCTTACTAGCAATTGGTTCAAGGAAGGGCTGAAGAAGGGTGAGGGGAAATCTGTAGCAGATATTCCAGCAAAAGCACACTTGTTCCTAAGGGGGTGCTGCAGGAAAAAAAGGGGCTGTCTTCATCCTCTGAAACTCTTGGGAATAAAAACCATACTTAGGACAGTAGAAAGAACACAGAAATGGGAGGAACCTGGCCCCTGGTTGAACTCATTGAGTCAGTGAACCAGCCAACCCTGAAGCTCACCACATCTCCAGTACCCTCTTACGTTATGGGACGTACAGGTCCTTGTTTAATCCAGTGTGGGCAGGGTGCATTACTTGCAGCCCAGTGCAACCTAACTGATACAACTCGATAATTGGTTACAAAGCAATTAAGTGGCATTATTTAACTATGGAAATAAAAGATGGGGGTGGAATGAGAAAGAGAACAAGAACAGCCAGATCTACTGAAAGTGAGGGAGACAGGGGTAGAGAACCTATAAGTATATGCAACGGAAAGAAAGTGTTCAGAGCAACTACTTAGTAGAAATCATTATAAAGTTGTACCCTTTTATCTGCAGTTTTGCTTTCTGAGGTGTTAGTTACTCATAGTCAACCATGGACAGAAAATATTACATGGAAAATTGTAGAAATAAAAATTTACAAGTTTAAAATTGTGCACTCTTCTCAGTGAAGTGATGAGATCTCGAGCTGCTGTCTTGTTCTGTCCTGCCTGGGTCATGAATCATCTCTTTATCTAGCATGTCCTGTTGTGTATGCCACTGTCATCAGTCATCGCTGCCCATCTCGGTCATCATATAGACAGATCATGAGAAGAAGGGTGAGTGCAGCACAGGAAGATTTTGAGAGAAAGACCATGTTATCATAACTTTTATTACATTATATTGTTACAATTGTTCTATTTATCAATTATTGTTATTCTTTTACTGGGCCTAATTTATAAATTGCTCTTTATTATAGGGATGCACATATAGGACAAAACATAGTACATGTAGGGTTCACTACTATCCAAAGTTTCAGGCATCTACTGGGGTCTTGGAACTATCCTTGGAGGATGAGGGGGTACTCTGGTAGTGAAGTTTTGGAAGGTGTGTAACGCTGGACTCTAAAGTTACAGGAATATGACACTTCACCAAAGACTATGGGGAAAAGTACAGCTCATTGAATTACTAGTGATATTCTAATCTTTTAAAGAACTCGTTTACATATGGCATTGCTTAGTAATTTACTTAGTTAAAAAATCTACTTAACATGAGCAATTATTTACTTTTAATAGCAAGGAGAGGTGATCACCCACATTTGTTATTATTAGTTTAATCATTTGAAAATTTATTTCCAAATTCTCGCAGCAGTATTGGCAATTTATGCACCTAGAGTATGAATTCCTCTCTCACCAGCAACAACCTCCAGGAAAATGGAATTTGGAAAATCATAAAACTCCTTAGTGAGTGTTTAAGTATTTGCTGAAATTTATCACATTAAGAACACAAGAGAGAATTCCATGAGTCACAAAATGACAGAACTCTATTTTACATTGTTAGCTGACTTAATAGTTTTTAATGCTTGGATCGACTTCTGAAAGCTGATTATTTGTCTCACTAGTTTTTAACAAGTTTAGCAAATAGGTCCCCCCCACCCCCCACTAAAGAAAGGTGTCTTTTACATCAGGCAAGTTTCTCAAGCTTATTCAGAACTGCTCGAATGCTATTTTACTTTGGATAAAAACGTTTCCGTCCTGTGTTGGACTCGTGGCGGCACACGAGCACCGCGCTGGCCGCCGCTTTGGGGCCGAATGCACCCGGTGCGTAGGGGCGCGTGTCCCGGCGGTCCACAGCCGCGGCTACCTGCGTGTGCGCAGTTCCTCTCTCGAACAAGGCGATTAGTTCGCCAACGTGCTGCTTATACGTCAGTCACGGTCGGCTTTAGATGACAGACAACTTTAGCCCTGGCTGCAAGGTAGAATTTCTTAAAAGTTCAATATGGTATAAGCAGTGTCAGTTACACATATGAAAGTATTTCGGGAGTGTATGAATTTGCGAGGGCTGCCATAGCGAAGTCCTGAAAACTGTGTAGATTAAAGAGCAGATATTTATCGTCTCACCGTTTTGTAGGCAAGAGGTTTGAGATCTAGTGTGGGCAGGGTTGGTTTCTTCTGAGGGTGCTGAGGGAAGGATCTGTCCTGGGCCTCTCTCCCTGGCTCGTGGGTGGCTGCCTTCGTGTTCCTCCTGCATACGTACCCCTGTCCTAACCTCGCCTTCCTATAAGGACACCAGTCTCATTAGGGCCCACTTGAATCATATTGTTTTAACCTAATTACCTCTTTAAAAACCCTATCTCCAAATACTGGATAGTCACATTCTGAGGCACTGAGGGTTAGGGCTTCCATATATGCATTTTTGGGGACACAATTCAAACTGTAACAGGGAGAAAGTATCTTTGTTATAAATAATTCGTATATGCAAGGCCAAAAACAGTATAAACAAAATTACAATATGTGAGCAACACCTGGCCCCAATTTGAGCGCTATAAATGAATTTAGATTGCATAAAAGAAGAATAATGCTAAAATAATCTGGATGTATTTCAGAATGTAGTATCAGTTGCCTTCAGGGTGATATGGCGATAGACAATCTAGATATATTTCAATGATTAAAGACTTAACACAAAATAACAGTTAACTGGAGCAGTTTCTTAGGTCATTCAATACTACAAATATTCTTCCACTTGAGATGTGTAAAAGTGATTTTCTTTGTTCAATTTCTCCTTTCTGCTGCTCTACAGAGCTCTTCGCCGACCTGCGCACACATCTCCTTTGCAGAACAGAGACTGTGTCTACTGCTCAGGGCGCCCCACGCCTCAGAGTGCACCCAGACCTGAGTCCCAGTCCCAGCACGTGGGCTCCCCTTGTGTAGCTCAAGCTTTTGTTCAGTAATAGAAGCAGAAACCGGTGTTCATCCTAATGACAATCCCCTCACACCGTATTTTATGTCCACCTGCTATATTTTGTGTTCTTATTATTTTTACTCCCATCCGCCCACTTTTATTCTTAGTTCATAGTCTCCCCTCTCCTCCAAGGGAGCAATTAAGACTTCTACTCTAGCTATTTACACATTAATTGCCATGTGAGCTGTATTTAACTCATACTAGTTTTGAGCCTGAGGCCTCGTGAAGTGTATGTAACTGCAGTTGCTTCATGAAAATCTTACTTGTTGATGTTCTTATTGTTTCAGTTAATATTGACAATTTAATTGCATATAACACACACAGAAAACAATAAAAAATAACAAATTTTTCATTAAATTAGAAAGAATTGTTTTGTTTTTGAAGTTTTTATTCTATTTTCTCAATAAAATCCTGTGGCCTCAGGGGAAAAAAGTTTTTTTCTAGTGTGGCGGTCAGTGTGTTAAAAGCACATCCTTTACCCATCAGCTGATGCATAAAATATAAGACACAGCAACATGCACCATCTGTATATGGTCCCCAGCCACTTTGCCTCATCCCGACTAGCAGAAATCAAGAGATGCTGGATTATTTTGAAAGCCACTTATGGCCAAAGTGAATTAAAAAATTAATATCGAATTACCCTATGGATTCAAACATACTTAATTGACAAAGGGTATATTTAGCCATAACTTTTTGGGAATGATTCTATTACACTAAAGTACAGTAGAATTAAACAAGACAGAAAAGTTAGTCTTTCAAAATACAATGATGACTGCTGATTTGAGGAAATAAATCTAAGTGAAATGAGTGAATTTTGAGGATTTTTAACAATAATAGAAATGTATGACCTCTAGGATAATTATATCTCCCAAAATGATGATTAGTTTTGAAATACAGAGTGCAGTTTGGTACAAAGGCTCATGTTTTTTTTTTTTTAATATATGAAATATCTTTTGAATAGTAATCTGACTTCTAAAATTTTGAACATAATATTCATAAAATTAGCACATTCTCTGAAAAGAAATATTATGCCAGTCAGGTAAATCTCTCAAGGAAGTTTCTATAACAACTTTCTTGAGGCATAATTGACATATTAAAAGTGTATAATCCACCACACTAATGTAATACATGAAGCCAGCAGCACCGCCAAGACACGAAGACACCCCACGGGTCTTCATGCCTCTCTCCTCCCCAGCCCCTCCCCTGAACCCAGGCAACCACCGACAATGCTGAACTTGACCTGAGCCCTGTGCTCCTGAAAACAGTGATGGCTAGGAAATCCCCCACATCCTCTCGTTGTCCAAAATCTTCTCATCATTTTGTATCCCAAAGAAAGAGCTAACCATAAAGGATTGTTCGCCCTCAAATATTCTGAGATAAGACACATCTCCATCTGTCCTCATGACGCCCATTTAAGACTCTGGATGAATCTTGTCTTTCTGCCTCTATAAAACCCCAGGCTTCTTGCCTTTCCTCTGAGATGCTCCCAATACATGAGCATTCTTCCTACTGCCATAGCCTGAATAAAATCATCTCTGGGACTGTCCTGGTCATTTGTATTTGACAGTGTGGTGCTGTGATTCAATCTCACCTCCAAAGTCCTGTTTGGTCCACCTGATAACCAGGCCTTCTCAGAGCCCTGTTCCTGACTGGGCATCCTGAGAGCCAAGAGTGTGTCAACATTTGGTCCTATACTGACTCTTGTCAATACTCTACACTGGGCTGGGCATGGCGGCTCACGCCTGTAATCCTAGCACTCTGGGAGGCCAAGGGGAGAGGATTGCTTGAGGTCAGGAGTTCGAGAGCAGCCTAGGCAAGACTGAGACCCCAGTCTCTACAAAAAATAGAAAAATTAGCTGGGTACATTGAGAGCCTATAGTCCCAGCTACTTGGGAGGCTGAGGCAGGAGGCTTGCTTGAGGCCAGGAGTTTGAGGTTGCTGGGAGCTATGATGACACCACTGTACTCTAGCCAAGGTGACAGAGGGAGACCCTGTCTCAAAAACAAAACAAAACTCTACACTGGTAGCCTTGTAAAGTTTTGGTTATGCTTCTTTTTGAGCACTCACTTGATTTCTCGTGCCAGCTTCTCTTGGTTTTATGGTCTAAACCAGGTGTCCTCAAACTACAGCCCACAGGCCACATGCAGCCTGCCGAGAACATTTATCCAGCCTGCCAGGTGTTTTTGCTGCCGCTGCCTGTCCTGCTTAGCAGCCGACTAGTCGAGGGCCCACAGTGCGCATGTGTGGAATGTGCGCCATAGCCTCCAACGGTCTGAGGGACAGTGAACTGGCCCCATTTAAAACGTTTGAGGACCTCTCGTCTAAACATTCGGTGTTCTCTGTAAATGAATTGGTGGTTTAAAGAAACCTTGTGTCTGTTGAATGAATGATGACAGAGAATCTAGTTTGTTAGTTTTTTCTGATTGTCTATTTTGAGCTCAAATCAATTAAGGATTCATACTCTCTGGGAAGAGAACAGCTTGTTGATATGGACCAGTGAGTTTTATAATTCTGTGTTTATCCTTGACCCATGGCTGAAATTTTGAATTGAAGCTGTAAGCTTTCTCTCTGTGGATCACATGTTTATATGTGTACCTCTCATTGTGTGAGTGTGTAATATTTTCCTACCTCCAGATGGTATTAATCAATTAAAGTATAAAAATCTCTTAAATTAAAGGAACGCTACTCCGATTGGCTCAGAGATAAATAGGCACTCATATAAATTGAATATTCCTAAAATTTCCAGAAATCAAGGAAATTTAATTTGCAGTACTTTCACTGTTCTCAAAAATTATATTCTTACAGAAACCAACTGAAACATTTTTCCTCGAGCAATTGGCTGGATAAAATCACATGCTAATTGTCTGAACCTGCCTGCTTTGTCTCCTTCCTCTCTTCCGCCACCACCCCCCTGGCCCCTTCTCTGCCCACACTAACCTCGGGGGAGGTTCAGAGGTCGTATTCAAAGGACAGATTTCAATGATCTTATTGGACCTCTTTGCTACATTTGACACTAACTTCATTCTTAATTAGGGACTCCTTCTTCCCTGAATTCAGATACTGTCTTTCTCCTAGCACTTCTACTTTTCTATTAGTTCTTGGTCTTGTGTGTGTGTGTGTGTGTGTGTGTGTGTGTGTGTGTGTGTGTGTGTGTGAGAGAGAGAGAGAGAGAGAGAGAGAGAGAGAGAGAGAGAGAGAGAGAGAGAGAGAGAGAGAGGTCTCTCTCTCTGTAGGGTCTCCCAACTTTGTTTCTCTGTCCTGACCAAAAATCACAGACTGCCTCGACTGCTCTGTGACTCAGCCAGCTGCAGGATTTTCCCAGCAGGCTCGGACCCGAACTGGGGCCTCACGCGTTCCCAGGCATGATAAAGGTACCTGCGTTGTTGCCCCAAACACCGAAAGACACTGGCCCGTGCCCTGAGCCAATTTCATAAACCCTCATGAAAACCCTCATGAAAACTGCGGCCCTCGGCATGGAAACAGCTTGGCGGAACACCCCCTTTCCCTGGCAGTCCAGCGGGGCCCCGCAGCCTAGCCCGTGGGTGAGCTCCCCCAACAGACGCTCTGACCGGCACTGCGGCTTCCTCCCCCGGAATCCCGCCCGCCCCCGCTCAAGGGGGACCCCACCCGGCGCTGGGGCCGTTCCAGCGTGGGTGCCGCAGGATGAAACGCCCAGCGCCCACCTTACACCTCGCGTTCTCACCTCCTCTCGTACACACGCATGCTTTGGGGTCATTGTGAGGACAAAGGCTCCTTTTGAGGGAATTGCAGACATAGGAGCCGCTTTCAAGTGCATGAATTAGGAAAACGCAGAGTCGTTTTCGCTTGTGCCACAGCCCAGGCCAGGACACAGGTTCAGTGAGGATTAGATTTCGCCCTCACTCGTGTCTGTGGGCACCACTGAGCCGATGCACAACCCGCCCTGTACCATGGTCTGGCTGTCCCATGGCCTCTCTCGCTGTGCAGTATTCTTCACGCTCACGGAGTTGCCTGGTCCTTGTTGGTTCTCGTTGTTTTGAGAAACGCAATCTAAAAGATGGTGGTAGGGTGGGGGCCCTATAAAAATCTTTAGCTACACCAGAGCTTTCCTACTTTAGCACATCACTCCTTCATTCTCTTGCAGATGAGACTGGCATGCACAATTAAAACAAGATTCACATCCAACTTCCAAACATGGAATATTCTGAGGACATCAGAATGCACAAAAGCACCCAGTAATAAGTTTTCCAGATAAAATTGCAAATTCTTTTCTTCAGACTAGTTTTGCAAGAAAGTTTTTACTGACAAAGTTTTTTAACTCATCTGTCCAATGATAAAAACTTTATAAAAGTACCTAAGTGTTAGAAAAATTATTGAGGAACTATTGGGGGAAGGTGAGGAGAAGGAATTTGCTACATTGGGAAATGTCTGCTGATAAATATCGTGTACATTTACAGATGAACGTTTCTTAACACCTGTTTGTAACATTTCTTTGTACTTCCTGATTTTCAGTGCAATTTTTTCTATAATTGCTGATGTACTTATGTGTCAAAAAGAATAATTTGCAAGAAAAATCACAGATATTCCGATATTAAATAAAAATGAAAAACATCACCTTTATTTCTGCTAAAAGTCAGATAAAATAAACATATGGCAGAGATTTTTTTCCAGTATTCTTCATGAAATATATAGTCAAGAGCTATTTGCAGTGTATACTAAGCATAGTCACATGCTTTGCATTGCTCTCAGCTTTTCCATTGATCCAAAAGAGAATGAGCCTCTTACTATAAACTGTGTAGCTGAAATTATATCAATTTATTACCCTAACTTTTTAAACAAAATAGTTTATGAACTAGTAACAAAATTGTAAGTTTTTATAATGCAGTAGTGTTTACCCAATTGTTGCTAAGGTGACTTTTCTAAGGATTTATGAAGTTTCATCTTTTTAAAAAGACAGTGTGAATCAGAGAAAGGAATTTTTTTCACGATTACTTTATAATTAGACTGCCACACACATACCTTTGTAGTGAATATATTATATATTATATCTTCTTTAAAAGTTATATTAAACATTAAAACTCAGTAAAATCTGTACATGGTACCTGGAGTTTTGTTTTTCCCCTTTGAATCCATTAACATTGAAAGATCCAATAGATGGGCGTGGGTTAGGAAGGCCTGGCCTCCATGCCGGCTCAGGGCTCTGTCGCTGCGTGACCTCAGACTAGCACATCAACCTCTCTGGGGGGCACTGATTGTGTTCATGATGGAAGAAGACTAGCAGCTACTATTGCTTGGACCAGAAATTTGGAGAGGTGGGAATTTAGAGTGACCAGGAGAACATAGTCCCTCTGAGAATCCTAATATGTATTGAAGAAGGTGCTGGAATGCCCACAGGACATGGGGTGGAGAATTGAGTTAAATCAGTTTCCTCTAATAGCCAAATGATTCAGAAAATATTAATAGAACTTAGGATGTTCATGCTACTTAGAAATAATGCTGCCCAGAGCTATTATTTTATCTTGTGAAAGAGCACAGTGAAACAGACTTTAAGGTTACGCGTCAATCTTACTAGCTCACTGGACCTCATTCCCGAGTGTCACTGATATGTCATGATTACCTCTTGTGTGCCCCATTCTTGGTGTACCTTTTCTCCAGTTCCTTCCCTTTATTATCTGCACTCCAGTACATCTGCATCACTCAATATTGCCAAAAAGACTCTATCCTGACCTTTACATCTTTCCTCTTTTCACACTGTTTCCTTCATTCGGGATACCCATCTTCCATCCCTTTTTCCTAAATTCCATTCATTCTTCAGATTCTAGTTCAGATATTACTGCTTCCATGAGGTTTCTCTGGTCTCATCAGAGTTATTCTTGTCTGCTTTCAGAGAACATGGTTTTGTTGTGGTTTTCCCTCTGCCACAGCACTTGCCACACTCGGCTTTGCAATACAGTGATTGGAAAGAGGCTTCCCAGTGCACGGAGCACAGCTGAGGTGGGTGCTGGGTACACCAAGCAGGGCCCTCATTGCCAGGCTGAAGCACTGAGCCCCCAGCTGCTGGGTGTGGGTGGCAGGCAGCTGGCAGCTGCTTCCCTCTCCGGAACTGAGCTGCCTTGGCCAGCTCTGCAGGGCTGCTAGCATCTAGGGACTCATCTCTCCGGGGTGGGTGAGTTTAGAAAGGTCAGCCCCATCATCTCAGTGTGGAATATTTCTGCAGAACTCCCCCAGCCCCAGAGCTCCCCTTGGCTTGGCCAAGGACTTTGGGGTGACTGCATCACAGTTCCACTCCTCCCGCTCTCCAATCCTGCTTCCTTCTTACCTAATGGGACTTGATCCCAAGGGCACTCCCGGTTAAGTTTCCTCCATGCAAATTTCACCTCAGTGTTTCTCTCCTGGGATCTCAGCTCTTCCTTATAAGATTTTTGGCAGCACTTGGCACGTGTCTGTGGTGTCCATGCAGTGGAGATGCGGGGGATGTGTTTGGTGATTGAGCAGAACAGAGGTTCCTGGTCTTGGCCTTTAGGCAAAGCCCAACATGAAAGAGGAACCCAAGCCAGGTCTTGCTCTCGTGACGGGTTAGCTTTGAGTTGTTTGAAGGATTTATATAGAAGACTGGAGGGCCTTTTCATTCCTAGGTGGGAATGCAACAGACATTACATTAAATTAAACCTACGTCATATACAGCAGAGGAAACTTGGTTCGAGAAAAGTAAGAAGCACCCAAAATCACACAGCTAGTAAGCAACAGAGCTAGAGCTGCCACTCAGACCTCTCCTCAGTAAGGACAGCTTCCCGTCCATCTCACAGAGCCTGTGACTTCCAGGCTCTGAAAGTCTCAATTCCAATTGGATCACGTAGAAAATAGGTTTTTTTAAATAATAGAAAGAAAACTAATTTTGGTTCCACATTGGTCCTCACGTTTCAGGCCCAACTTTGCTGCTGAACTAAAATCCAAACATTCCTTGTCTCTCTGAAGCGTGGACTCTTTTTGGGAGTTCTCTAGCTATAGTTCTTAGAATTTCCTGTGACACAAAGTCACAAGCAACTCTGCCTGGGCATCCACAGTAGATTGCCGTAGCTTCAGACTAAAAGCCCCTCAGCCCACTCTGCCCCGCTAGGGCTGCCGCATCTCAGGAACTCCTGGAATTTTTAGGCCTCTGTGCCCAGCATTGCAGTGCTAAGAAGCTATGACATTCTGGGAGAAATGGAGAGGGAATGTATTAGGGCTTAGGTTTCTGTCTTCAGTGCTGTACCCTGCCTTAGTCCACTCGCACTGTTATAACAATACCTGAGGAGGGGTAATTTGTAAAGAACAGAAACATATTTTCTCATAGTTATGGAGGCTGGGAAGTCCAAGATCAAGGTGTGGACAGGTCTGGTTGTCTGGTAAAGGTTGCTGTCTTGTGTCCTCACATGGCAGAAAGGCAGAAAAGCAAGCTAGCTAGCTAGCCACATGCTGTGGGCACCTCTTCTATAAAGGCCTTAATCCCATTAACAAGGGAGCGCCCTCGTGGCCTGATCACCTCTTAAAGGCCTCCTCCTAATACTATTGTACTGGCAACACCTGAATTTTGCAGAGGACACACTAAAACTGTAGCAAACACCAAGATCATGGTTGGAATTCCTGAAGAACCTACCAAAGCCAGCACAGAAATAAGGCTGCAACACACCCATAGTGGGTGTTGTGACTAAGTTATGTCTTGCCAATTCATATGTTGTAGCCCTAACCCCAGGTGTTTCAGACTGTGACTGTATTTGGAGACAGGGTCTTTAAAGAGGGAATTAAGGTAAATTGAGGTCATATGGGTGGACACTAATCCCATAGGACTAGTGTCCTTATAAGAAGAGAAGATTAGGACACAGACACATGCAAAGACCATGTGAAGACACAGGGAAAAGACAGCTATCTGCAAGCCAAAGAGATCACCCTCAGAATAAACCCAACCTGCTGACACCTTGATCTTGAACTTCTAGTCTCCAGACCATGAAAAAATAAATTTCTGTTGTTTAAGCCACCTGATCTGTGATACTTTGCTATGACAGCTCTAGCTGTCATACAGTGGGTTAAGTGTTAGGCACATGGCAAGAAAGTAGGTTCGTGGAACTCACTATTTCCCCATCTGTGAGAAGGTACTGCCCTGTGTCCTGAAATGAGATTACATTCATCTTACAGCTTGGCGGCCGGATCTACTGGATACATTCTCTCTATGGTTCTAGGTGACAGCTCAGAGGGAAGATGGCCCTTCCTTCTGGCTTGTGGGGCTGCCTGAAGAGATTGCACACAGTGAGGTGATGTCTGTTGATTGATCCTTGGGAGAAATAAGACATGCCACCCAATGGCTGTATGTTATACTTTTGTCCGATCAGTTCTTTGGATTTTCTAAAGCTAATAAAAGTAAACTTTATTATGAGCATTTTTACAAAAGCCTGAAACATTTTAGAGACAATTAAAGGTTATTGCTAAGAGAAATTTTTCTAGGTCTACAAAATAGAAGATATCTATATCAATTGATTATAAATCTTTAACCAGGGCTTTTGACAAATTAAATCAGATAATAAATGAGACTAATTTTCAAATAAAATATTGTGTAAGCTTGACTGAAAGAGAATTGTTAAAGCAAAAAAGATGGAAAAAGAACTAAAATGAGTTGTTGAAAGATAATGAAACAAGGACATTATTGTCATTGTCTATGAAATCCATGTAAATCCTCCTTCCCATTTTAACAAGTCTCTATCCATAGGTCATGTTTACCAACCCCTTCACAAAAGAGTAAAAAAATTATTTATATGTGACATAGGGTTTCCTCGCACTGTATTTCCTAACTAAACCAGGTGTTTGAGTAATCAAATACAGAAACAGCCTCAAAATCATGAAGGGACATCAGAAAAATGATATCCACTATGGTAGGAAATGAGTTTTGAAATTAAGAGCATCGTGGGAAATGTGTATAATTCAGTCATAGGAACAGGCTAAAAAAGGCTATTGAAAAGTTGATTTACTCATTGTTTAGTGCCAGATCCAAATGTAATTGCAGTGGAGAAATTAGCATTAGATTATTGCATAGCAGTTTTGAAAAACTGTGTCTTGGCCAATTTGTTTTTCTAAATCAATATAACATTAGCTAACATGAGTCAGGCTGTAATATTTTTCAAGGTCTGCCTACTTAGTGCCAAAAGCCTTTAGATGAAAAGTAAAAATTGTATTCGTACAGATGCAGATGTTTTTAGCTCTCAGATACCAAATATTTCGCTGAAGTACCTTACAGGTTTTGCTAATGTAAAACATGGTTTTATACAAGTTTTAGATGGCAAAAAAACAATCGATTTGCTTCTTAAGCAGGAATTTGTGTGGTGGAGTGGTAAAGGGTGACAGTCTTTCCACTGGGCTGCCTGTCCTCGCCTGGCCCCTCTGACACCCCAAAATTAAGCGGTTGCCAGAACTGGTCTTTGGCCACGCCGCTCCTCGAGCCGGCTTCCCCCCTGGGTCCTGGGGGTCTTAGCCGGATCCTCCAGAAGTCCCCGAGCCCAGCCTGCGGCGAACGCGACGCAGGGAGTGTTCGCGGGGAAAGGCGGTGGGGGACTGGGGGTGCAGGAGGGAAGGGCGGGGCCCAAGCGGGCGGTGTCAGGAAAAGCCCGCGAGGGTCGGGGGGCGACCGGGCTCCGCCCGCCAGGGGGCTCCAGGGTCGCGGTAGGGCTGCTCCGAGGCCCGGGGGTCAGGGACGGGGACCTGCGACGGCCGAGGGCGGTCCGCGGGCGCGGGCGCGTGGGCGGCCGAGCGGGCGGTGGGCGGGAGCGCGCGGGCGAAGGCGCGTGGGCGGCGGGCGGGCGGCGGGCGCAGGCGCGTGGGCGGCGGGCGGGCGCGTGGGCGGGCGGGCGCGTGGGCGGGCGGGCGGCGGGCGCGTGGGCGGGAGCGCGGCTGGCGGGCCGCGGGCGGGCGGTGGGTGGGAGCGCGCGGGCGCAGGCGCGTGGGCGGGCGGGCGGCGGGCGCGTGAGCGGGCGGCTGGCTGGGCCCCTGTGCCGGACGCGGCCGAGTCCACTGCCCGCGCCCCGTGCTGTCCGCACGCCCGGGCTGCAGAGGGTCTGGGCATCCGCCGTGACTTCTGCAAATAGCTGGGAAGTGGTGCGGGGCTTGGGCGGCCGCAGCCTGCGAGGAGAGGACAGGGGTTTGCCACGCGTCAGGCCTGAGCTCATTTCATCTTCAAACTGCCCCGCGACGTCCGAGGCTCCCATCCGACTCCTTGTCACAGAGAGGGAGAGGGAGAGTTTCCTTTCCGTTATATTAAGCTGCTCTTACTGGGCCGTGCAGTAAGAACCATCTGTTGTACAGATGAACCAAATCTATCTAACACAATTAAGCGTCTTACTCTTTATTTCTATTAAATTAGGAAATCCGAACATAATTTTATGTCATTAAGAAGACAGCAATTGTTCAGTGGCTCTGGCAGGAAGTTCTGAATATTTAAATTGAACCCGGACCTAGAAATAATGTTGAGATTTCTCACTCTTTACTAATAACAGTGACCCAAAGGTGTTGCAGTGACAAATGCCTCACAGGCAAACACTGAGGGATTAAATATTAACTTGAATGAAAGCTGTCGATGCAGTCCTGGTTCATTCCTCAGTTGTATTTGCCTCTGAAAGGCAGGCTGGAAAGTATTTGCTTTTAGTGTACTTTATAAGTAAATAAACTAATAATGGGCCATTGATTCCTTTCTTTGGTGAGTGAAAAAATAATCTAATGTTGTGAAGATTTAACTTTAGATGATCGGACTGTTTGGTCCATAGTTTTCTGTATTCAGGAAGTTCTGCTATCTTGTCCTCAACATTAAAAATTTTGACATTTTGGCTTTAAAGTTACAGGTTCAGTGTAGGCAAGACACTGAATGTCTTCAAGATCCAAAATTGACAAAGCTCCATGAAATCTCAGAGACGGTTTTAATTGGCAGTACCAGGGTAATGAAGAAAAATCTCATTCTTCATTGAAAAAAAATCTTGAATAGCACCTATGCTTTCTCCTTTATTAGAGAGCACACTTCAGGTTGAAAAAGGAAACCCACTTTCTAGTTCTTTCCTGTTCTTCACCAAGAACTTCATATATGATTAAAAAATATATATATTCAGTGTCCAAAGATAAATTTTCAATTTCCACTACTTCCTTCAACACAGCTTTAAGACAAGAGGCATATTGCAATGCCAGCTGCTCTGTGCGAATGAAGCAGTTTGTGGATTGGCATTCAAGTTTAGCCAGTTTTATTCCATTACTAATGCCCTTCTTTTTTCACACTTAGCAGGTGATCCATTAGTGCTGATACTAAGTGTAAATAAGGGATCAAAATAGTCATTAATTTACCAAAAAATATCACAGGCTTTGGGTGATAACAGGTCTGTCTCATTAATTGTGTAGCACGGTGTTATCGTGCGCACAAGTGTGGGCTCCAGAGCCACAATGGCAGAGTTTAAATCCAAGCTCTGCCACTTAGGAGCTTTATAATCCTAGTTTAAGAAATCTCCATGTGCCTGAATGTCTGTGTGCTCCTAAAATTCATAGGTTGAAAGGCTAACTCCCCAAGTGATGATATTAGGAGGTAGGGCCCTCACAAATAGGATTAGTACCCTTATGAAAGAGACCCTAGAGAGCAACCTTAACCCCTTCTGCTTTGAGGACACAGCAAAAGGACAGCCATCCATGAACCAGGAAGCAGACCCTCACCTTGCCCTCATGTTGGACTTCCCAACCTCCAGAGCTGCAAGAAATAAACTGCTGTTGATTAGAAGCTGCCTAGTCTATGCCATTTTGTTATGGCAGCCAAAATGGACCTCAGACAGTGCCTCAGTTTCCCCATCTATCACTGGGGAACGTGTTAGTATCTGCCTCATGGGAATGTGTTTTTCTAAGTTGAAATATTTATGTTGGAACTTCTACTTCTTTATTTTCACTTCAGTGAAATCAGTTTTGAGCACTTCTTTCATTTTTATGTATCAGGAATGTGATATAACAAAAGACAATGAATATGTGACTGACTTAAACAATATGGCACAAAAGACATGAAAACACCCTTGCTGAGTGGAACTGCACCCCATTAACAGTATTCGTCTATGTAAACTACCCATACCATCCTGTAGCTCATTTGCGATTCTCAAGAACCTAATGACACATAGGATTTCTGTGAAAATAATAATTTAGACTCTATTTCCAATTTGTCCATATATTTGACAAATTTGTTCCCCTCCTTGTTCTGCCGAAGCTGCCCCCCTTCCGGCAAGCTCCGGGGCAGGTGCCACCGTGGTCTGTTTGCATGCTGGAAGGCCTAGCATCAGATGCTTAGCTGAGCTTCAGGGATTTTTCTTCACTTAGGAAAAAAAAATCCATGGGCAGTAAGTGTCCAAATGAAACATAAGTGTCACTGTCCTTAGTTCATCTAGAAATTATAGCGATTCTACTTTTTGGGATGTTTCCTTGAACTTGCCTCTTTCCCATGTTCGGTGAGACTGCCCTTGTCCAGTACTCTCCTGGGCTCTTCGGCCTCTCTGTAGCCCACCCGGGAGCTTCACATCTCACTCTCCATTGTCCACAGCCCCCCACGCACACACACAGGGTTGGCGTTTGGCTCAATCAAGGATCAGAGTCAGTATAATGTGGTGAGAGAACTGCAATCTCTGGAGTCAGACAGATCTGAGTTTGCATTCAAGCCATTCCATTTGCTGGCTGGGTATTCTTGGAGAAGTTACCGAAGTCTTTTGAGCCTCAAGTAAGATCTAAGTAAAATAAAAATACAAATATCTGCCTGGTGGTGAGAGACTTTCTAAGATCACACGTGTCCAGCATTTGGCAGCATTGGGTTTACACGAGGCATTTCTCCTGTGTCTGCCGCAGCCTGCCAGTCACTCTCGCTGTACCCAAGGCTCGTGCGTCTGACCGCAAGGCCAAGAGCAGTGTGTTGTTTTCTGATTAACCCCTTCCCAGGTACATGCAGTAAGGGAGGGCCGGATTGAGGTGTCCAGGCTGTCATCAGTAGACGACGGCTTGCTCCTGCCACATTTTCAGAGCACAGTGTCCCCTTGCCCACGAACTCCTGCTGAGCCTGGCTGCCTGGTCCCACACTTTCCTGAGGCCAAGCATGCCAGTTCTAAGGCCTCAGGGTTCTTTAACTCCATAGCAAAAACCGTGAATTCAACCTGGAGACTGGAAACCATCCAGCCTACACAGCTTACCATATGCATGAGCGTGACTGTACTTTTGCAGTGTCTTTATTTCCACGGCTTCACTTTGCAAGAAATTTTGTCCTGGGGAAGATGAAGGCTGCAAATAACTTTATTGTTCCTTTTCAGAATGCCCTGAAAATCCATTTAAATGAACATCAGACCAATCAGCTTTCACTAGATAGCATCAAATAGCTGTTTCCCCTTCAAGACTCCCTTTCAAACTCTCCCATCTGAACCGTATCTGCTGATGGTAAGTTATCATATCACGCATTTTACCCAATCCTAACTGGGCACTGCCATTGGAAGACCGTCCTGAAGCAGAGCCCCCAAACTATAAACAACCCACTTTTGTCTCCCCCTTCAGGAGGCTACTAAGACTGTCCAGGTGCTCTCTCCTTCCCACCACAGCATAAACTGTTTCCTCGTCAACAAAAAGAGGAAGGATTTGCCTGGTATTCTTTTGATTTTCTAATAGGTTTTCTAAGCTTCTAATTCAACAATGTATGCAGATAAATACTAAAAATGTTTTCCCACTATTAAAGTGATCTTTTAAGCCAAAATTTGCTCATGTAGATGGGTAATTGTAATATATATATATATATGTATGTATGTATGTGTGTGTGTGTGTGTGTGTGTATATATATATATATAGCTAAAATAAGTAGATTTTCAGGTTGTGCTGGATTTTATAGTGTGACCAACCACTTTGTTTCTTTCTCAGAATGTGTAAAAAGTATCATAGTTCTGAGATGTTTTCTGTTTGGGTATTTTCTCCCTCAAGAAGAAAAAAGGGAGGAAAAAAACATTGTGACTTTAGAGCTGTAGAAATGATAAAAGAAATGTTTTCTTGGCTTTTCTTTTTTTAATCTTTATTTATTTTTTTCCTTTCTTTTTTTTATTTCGGCATATTATGGGGGTACAGATTTTAAGGTTTCAATAAATGCCCTTTCCCCCCTCCCCCTACAAGTCTGAGTTTCCAGCATGACCATCCTCCAGATGGTGCACATCTCACTCATTATGTATGTATATACCTGTCCCCCTCCCCCCTCCTCCCTGCCCAATACCCTATTACTGTAGTACCTATGTGTCCACTTAGGTGCTGCTCAGTTAATACCAGTTTGCTGGTGAATATATGTGGTGCTTGTTTTTCCATTCTTGGGATACTTCAGTTAGTAGTATGGGTTCCAGCTCTAACCAGGAAAATATAAGATGTGCTATATCACCATTGTTTCTTAGAGCTGAATAGTACTCCATGGTATACATATACTACATTTTATTAATCCATTCTTGAATTGATGGGCACTTGGGCTGTTTCCACAGCCTTGCAATTATGAATTGTGCTGCTATAAACATTTGAGTGCAAGTGTCTTTTTTGTAGAGTGTCATTAGATCTTTTGGGTCAGTCCAACCCAATTGTTCTAGAGTTTTGTTTAAGTCCATTATTTCTTTATTAATTTTCTATTTGGAGGATCTGTCTTGTGCCGTCAGTGGGGTGTTGAAATCTCCGCTGATTATGGAGTTGCTATTCATCCATTTTCTTAGTTCCAGTAAGGTTTGCTTTATGAATCTGGGTGCACCTAAGTTGGGTGCATATATATTTAAAATTGTTATCTCTTCTTGTTGAACTGTGCCCTTCACCATTATATAATGACCCTCTTTGTCTTTCACTACTTTTATTGGATTAAAAACTAAATCGTCCGAAATTAGAACTGCCACGCCAGCCTTCTTTTGGCTTCCACTTGCTTGGAATACTGATCTCCACCCTTTTATTTTTAGTCTATATGCATCCTTGCAGGTTAGATGTGTTTCTTGAAGACAGCATATACTTGGCCTGTATTTTCTTATCCATTCAGCCAGCCTATGTCTCTTGAGTGGAGAGTTTAAGCCATTCGCATTTATTGAGAGAACAGATAGGTAAGGTAGATTATTGTTCATTCTGTTGGGTTGGATGTTGCTGCTTTGATTTCTCTCTTGAGCCATTGTATTATCTGGCCTTTAATCTTTGGGTTTTGGTTGTTTTTATATTCGTGAGTTTTTATTATGGTGTTCCGTGTGTAACACTGTTTTGAGTACTTCTTGTAGGCCTGGTCTTGTCTTGGTGAATTCTCTGAGCCTTTGCTTGTCTGAGAATGTCTTTATTTCTCCTTCATATACGAAGCTTAGTTTTGCAGGGAATAAGATTCTAGGCTGGGCATTGTTTTGTTTCAGAAGAGTGAGAATGGGGCCCCAGTCTCTCCTTGCTTGTAAAGTCTCAGTAGAGAAGTCTGATGTTATTCGAATTGGCTTTCCCTTGTAAGTTACTTGCTTCTTTCGTCTTACAGCTCTTAGAAGGGCCTCTTTAGTTGATATTTTGGTCAGTCTGATGACTGCATGTCATGACGTCTTCCTGTTTGCATTGAATCTCCCAGGGGTCCTCTGAGCTTCTTGAACTTGTATATTGAGATTTTTAGCAAGGCCTGGGAAATTTTCCTCTATTATATCTTCAAATAGCTTGTCCAAC
>VSMD01103022.1:0-29689 GCA_008750895.1 Mirza zaza | reverse complement strand
TAGCAGCACAATTCATAATCGCAAGGCTGTGGAAACAGCCCAAGTGCCCATCAATCCAAGAATGGATTAATAAAATGTGGTATATGTATACCATGGAGTACTATTCAGCTCTAAGAAACAACAGTGATATAGCACATCTTATATTTTCCTGGTTAGAGCTGGAACCCATACT
Source organism: Mirza zaza (assembly GCA_008750895.1). Classification (NCBI taxonomy): domain Eukaryota; kingdom Metazoa; phylum Chordata; class Mammalia; order Primates; family Cheirogaleidae; genus Mirza; species Mirza zaza. The sequence continues at coordinate 29,517 of VSMD01103022.1, read as the reverse complement.
ACTAAGTAAAGTATCCCAAGAATGGAAAAACAAGCACCACATATATTCACCAGCAAACTGGTATTAACTGAGCAGCACCTAAGTGGACACATAGGTACTACAGTCATAGGGTATTGGGCAGGGGGGAGGGGGGCGGGTATATACATACATAATGAGTGAGATGTGCACCATCTGGGGGATGGTCATGCTGGAAACTCAGACTTGTGGGGGGAGGGGGGAAAGGGCATTTATTGAAACCTTAAAATCTGTACCCCCATAATATGCTGAAATAAAAAAAAAAGAAATTCAGAAATGGCTGAAGTTTGAGAAAGACAGAAAAAAAATTGAGTCTAATTTCTTTTACATTAATTCTTTATAGAGGAAACTGAAAATGGTTATCTAAACCATCGAGATGTCGGAACTCCCCTGGGTATATGTTATTAATAATTAACAGAATTATAACATGCATGTAGTGGTCATTCATTCTCAAGTAATCCTTATAATATACTCTTAAAGTTTTGATTGGAAAATTCTTTCAGGTTATTAAAATTGATAGACACTTGACCTGGATAAAAACTTCTTGGTGCCTGGGTGACTCCATCATCAACCAGGCAGGTTTTTATCTGGCCCTACTGCAATTACTTTATACAGTCCTTCTACAATTGTCATGCTGTTTTATCTGTTCATTTTGCAGATGAGGAACTGACATCTAGTAAAAGATGGACATTAAACATTGGCCCAGTAGCAGAGCCATAATAGAACCCTGGACTCATGGTGGCTTCAGAGGATTCTTCCCACCTTCCCTGATTAATTCCAAAATAGAATAGCAATCCTGAACAAGTCAGGGGTGGATTTGCCAAAGGACATGCCTGACTCCATGAATGTTAGTCAGGCTGGAACACAAACAACTTTAAAAAACAGTCTGCAGAGCATCATAAATTGAACCTACCTGAAACTGGGTGTGTGCTTCCAGACAGGTCCAGGAAGCCATCCAGACATTCATGTAATTTTTTTTTTTTTTTGTATGTCAGCTGCTGCATGGGTATTTTGAGAAGCACTTTGAGAATTCACAGCAGGAACCTGGCTTTTGTGTTTCGAATGTGCCAGCTTTATTGCAGCTCAAACAGAAATAAAAGGGAAACAGCGTCATTACCCAGCAGGTTTTTCGGTATGGTTCCGGCCTGGTTCTCATTTTTCTAGCTCGAACATGCTTGCCTCCCCAGCCTTGTGAAAAGAATGCTAGCTTAGCAGAACCTGAACCCAATATGAAACGCAGTTGCAACATTTCCCTGCCATTTTTCCTGGGAAATGCTTTCATCAGAACATTTTGGTTTGTTGAGAACATGTGTACCTCTTCTTTTGAGAGAGAGAATATTCTTTTATTTGATGACCTCAAGAGCCTTTTTACCTTCAGCTGGAGGTGGGGAGGAGGGAAATGGAACTCCATTGGATAGGTAATTGTACCTCTCAGTCACACACTTTCTTGCTGAGCTACATAATGCTTCATGAGCTCTTAACTGAGACTTATCAAAGTGTTCCCAATTGTTAGTTGAAGGTCTGTAGCCAGCTTAGAAATTGTTGAAATGTACAAAATAAATGAGAAAAAAAACAGCAGGGAAAGAAATTCTAGGTCATGCTTTTAAAAGATGCTTGACAAAAAAAAAAAAAAAGTTTTTTTCAGAGGATAGGAACAATTTCAATGTTCAGTTTTCTATACCAATGATGTTGTTAGAGACAATACATATATCTCTAGTGCAGATGAATCAATGATTGAAGAGAGCTTAATTCCAGGACCCACAATATGCAAATATATCAAATGGTATGGAATCCTGCCAAATACCAGTAATCCTGGATTGTATAGCTCCGCTAAATCTGCACATCACATTCTTCTTTGTAGGAAGTGCTTAGGGGGAAGAAAGGAATTTTGAGTTGAGGTAAGAGGCAGGAAATAAAGTGATGGAGCATATTAAATTTTTAAGACAGTCTTAATTATCTAAAAGAAACTTGAGGGAAAATATTGCAGGGCCTATAGGAAATGACATGCATGAGTGAGATGATGGTGCCAGGTCAGAATGTTTTGCTGTGCTAGGGCAGGGTCTTCATTCACATTTGCATAGTACACACCATGGATTTCCCATGAAGTAATGCAGTCTACAGTTTACCTAAACTAAAACATTCCTGTCACTCTGAATCTCTTCCCTCCAGCCCTTCTAGTTGCCTAACTTTGATTAACTTCTAATCACCTCTCCAATCTCAGCTCAAACATCATGTCGTTGGAGGAGACTCCCTTGACTCGATCTTGATGGAGTCGTGTCTCTCTGCAATATATATACTCTCTTTCTAGCCCCAGGTAGCACATCACAGTGATTCGTATTGCTATAAGTATAGGACTAACGGCTGCCTCCCATCATCTCCTAGAGCTCAGCACCATGTCCAACTTGATAGCAGATCCTAAAAAGATGTTGGTTAATAAATGAAAAATGTAGCAATGGATAAACAAGCAAATTAAAGGAATGGAATGGAAGCACTGGAGAGGATGCATCTCCTAGGGAGAGGAAGAAGCTGACAATCCTGACTTTGTTTTCAGACACACAAAAAAACACCATACCATCTTAACTTTCACAATTTGCCCATAAAATTCAGTAAAATTATTTTATCTTTCCATTCCTTATAGAAATTCTAAGGTAGGCTGCCACATTTTTACCCATCTTAACATTTAGCACAGTGTTCATCATTAAAACACATCCATCCTATATCAAGAAATCTAAGCCATATTTAATACATGGGGATAGTTATTCTGTAATTGAGATTGATGGATCCCTGAGAGGGAGATGTCAGAGAAAGGACATGGCTGAGGCAAACATGGGCCTCCAGGCTTTTTCTTGGGCTGTCTCTGCCATGAGCAGCAATAGCACAAGTCTTCATGCACTCAACACCCCAGTGACACACACAAGCCCTCTTCCTGGACCTACATTAGCCCAGCTTTTTACTGTGCATTTTTTAAATGATCTCATTATTTAAGAGTAATGTCTGTAATTCCATGGTAATGGATTCATGCAAAAAATAATCATCTTCAAGGTCTTAAAGTTAGATACTAAAAACAGACTGCAAAATTGCCCTCCTTCTCTCTCCTTCACTTTACCTTTCACACCAGCCTTCCCCGCACTCTATTACCTTTTCTAAAAAAAAAAAAAAATCCCATATCTTTAAACCAAGTTAGAAGTCTCTGCTTCACTGCTTTGCCCACTGAGGAAAAGCTCAGGACCACATTCTTGACTATTCACAGAACCATTTCTTAATTCTTTCTACCCACATATCTCCCATCTCCCCAGCAACCCAGGGTTTAGCCATTCCCCAGATTAGCTGCCTAGAGAGAACTGCAATCAAAACGAGACTGTAATGGCAATCGTGGGCAAAGGGTCCAGTATCATGGAACCCCAGTGATGCTAATAAAAGCAAACATGGCTCAACAGTGACAGTCTACGTAATGATCTAGCTCTTGAAATGGAAAATACTAATACTGGAGTATCACTTGCAATGAAAGTCTGATTCAATGCTCATTTAAATGAACCACCCACTCATTCCTTCTCCTTTGGGCCCCTTTCCAAAATCTTTTCTATAATAAAGGACATAGTATCATAATTCTCAACTTCTTCAGACATATGTAGTCTTGCATTGTGAATAATCATACAATTTCCTTGTTTAATTTAAATTATTATGTGTTAGATTCCCTCTGGCTTCCTTTTCTCCTACAGACCCCTGTACAGGCATACCTCAGACATATTGCATGTTTGGGTCCAGACCACCACAATAAAGAGAATATATCACATCAAAGCAAGTCACACAAGTTTTTGGTTTCTCAGTGCACATAAAACTTGTGTTTACACTATACTGTAGCCTATTAAGTATACAATAGCATTATATCTAAAAAAATGAAGTTACCCTAATTTAAAAATACTTTATAGCTAAAAAATGCTAACAATTATCTGAGTCTTCAGCTAGTGATAATCTTTTTGCTGGTGGAGGGTCTTGCCTATGTATTGATGGCTGCTGACCGGTGGTGATTGCTAAAGGCTGGGGTGGCCGTGACAATTTCTTAAAATAAGGCAACAGCAAAGTTTGCCACATTGATTGATTCTTCCTTTCATATGAGATTTCTTATCTATAGCCTGTGATGCTGTTTGATAGCATTTTACCCACAGTAGAACTTTTTTCTAAATTGGAGTCAATCCTTGATAACTCTACCATTGCTTTATCAAGTAAGTATATGTCATATTGTGAAGTCTTTGTTATCATTTCAATAAGGTTCACAACATCTTCACCCAGAGTAGATTCCACCTCAAGAAGCCACTTTCTTTGCTCATCCATAAGAAGCAACTCCTCACCCATTAAAGTTTTATCATGAGACTGCAGCAATTCAATCACATCTTCAGGCTCCACTTACAGTTCTATTTCTCTTGCTATTTCTACCAAGTCAGCAGTAACTTCCTCTACTGAAGTGTTAAACCCCTCAAAGTCATCCAGGAGAGCTGGAATCAACTCCTTCCATACACCTGTTAGTGTTCATATTTTGACCTCCTCCCACGAATCAAAAATGTTCTTAATTGCATCTACAATAGTGAATTCTTTCCAGAAGGTTTTCAGTTTATTTCACCCAGATCTCTCAGAGGAATCACTATCTATGGCAGCTACAGTCTTATGAAGTATATTTCTTAAATAATAAGCCTTGAAAGTTGAAATTACTCCTTGATCAGTGGGCTGCAGAATGGATGTTGTGTTAGCAGGCATGAAAACAACATTAATCTCTTTGTATATTTCCATTAGAGCTCTTAAGTGACCAGGTACACTGTCAATGAGCAGTAATATTTTGAAAGGAATCTCTTTTCCTGAGCAGTAGGTCTCAACAGGGGGATTAAAATACTCACTAACCATACTGTAAATAGATGTGCTGTCATCCAGGCTTTGTTGTTTCATTTATAGATCACAGGCAAAGTAGATTTAGCATAATTCTTAAGGGCTCTAGAATTTTTAGAATGGCAAATGAGCACTGGCTTCAACTTAAAGTTACCAAGTACATTAGACCCTAATAAGAGAATCGGCATATCTTTTGAAGCTTTGAAGCCAAGCATTGACTTCTCTCTAGCTATATAAGTCCTAGACGGTATCTTCTTCCAACATAAGGCTGTTTTATCTACATTGAAAATCTATTGTTTAATATAGTTCATTAATTGTCTCAGCTAGATCTTCTGGATAACTTACTGCAGCTTCTCCACCAGCACTTGCTCCTTCACTTTGCACTTTTATGTTCTAGAGATGGTTTCTTTCCTTAAACCCCATGAACCAACCTCTGCTAGTGTCATTGTTTTTCTTCTGCAGCTTTCTTGTCTCTTTCAGCCTGCATAGAATTGGAGAGTGTTAGAACCTTGCTCTGGATTGGATTTTGGCTTAAGGGAATGTTGTGACTGATTTGATCTTCTATCCAGATCACTAAAATTTTCTCCATATCAGCTACAAGGCTATTTCGGTTTCATATCATTCATGTGTCCACTGGTGTAGCACTTTTAATTTCCTTCAAGAAATTTTCCTTTGCATTCACAACTTATATAACTGGAACAGGAGGCCTACCTATCAGCCTGTCTCAGTTTTGACATGCCTTCCTCACTAAGTTTAATCATTTCTAGTTTTTGTTAAAGTAAGACACATGTGACTCTTCCTTTCACTTGAACACATATAGGCCATTTTAGGGTTATTAATTGACCTGATTTCAATATTGTTGTATCTCAGGGAATAGGGAGGCCCAAGGAGAAGAAGAAGGATGGGGAATGAACAGCCAGTCGATGGAGCAGTCAGAAAACACAAAACATCTATCTATTAAGTTCACCATCTTTAATGGGCATGGTTCACAATACCCCAAACAACTATAATAGCAATATCAAAGATGACTGATCACAGAACACATAACAGTTACAATAATAATGAAAAAGTTTGAAATATTTCAAAAACTACCAAAATGTGACACAGAGACACGCAGTGAACACGTGCTATTGAAAAAACAGCACCACAGAATTTTTCCATGCAGGGTTGCCACAAACCTTCCATTTGTAAAAAACGCAGTATAGATGCAAAACACAACAAAGTGAAGCTCAATAAAACAAGGTATGCCTGTCATTGTCATATGTGTTCCAAAGCCCTATTTAAACAATTTACAGTTATGGTAATCTAAAATGTTTTTAGAATCTCAAGAAAATTTGATTCATTCTCTACATTCTAGAATCACAATTATACCTAGAATTATCTTAAATATTATCTGGAAATTTCATTTACAATACTCATTTCTCATTTATCTAACAATTTTTTCAGTGGAAAAAATATTCAGTCATAGAAGTTATTAAAGCCCCAAGTTTGAGTTCTAATCTTGTTGACTGTATGACCTTTAAAATAGTACTAAATATTAATATCTCACTAACTGAGTTTTATACTCTGAATAAGGGGCTTAGACCAATGCATTTTAAAGGTCCCTTCCAGTTTTAATATTTAAGATTGAGTATTCAATATTTAAGATTTAGTAATTATAATAATTGTTTACATTAATGAGTACCAGGCATTCTGTTTAGCACCTAGCATACTTTACCTCACTCAATATTCCTAACAACTCTATAAAATAAGTACTATTATTATTGACATTTTACAAATGAGAAAACTGAGGCACAGAGAGATTACATAATTTTTCTGAGATTATTCAATAGAAAGCAATGGAGCTGGAACAAAAATCTGTGTGTAACCTAAACTACTCTGATTAACATCTAAATCAGAGGTCAAGGGAGTAGAGGTAACAAATACCCTCAAAAGTTAAATTCAGTCACTTTAGAAAATCTCAGAATGCTTGATGGTAACTCTAGTTATAAATTATTCAGTTACTAAGAAACTGAAAGATACTGTTCTAGCTATCTATGGCCCCTAAGCTATATTCTATCGGCATGTCTCCTCACAGACTCTCCCTCACCACACCTACATACACAGGCTCACATATGCACATACACACACACAACACACACAATGCTGGAAGAAGGATACCTACCTATTATAAGTCTATCTTAAACCGCACAATGAGCTTCATATGTTAAGAATTATCTGTTAAGATTTTAACTGTACTTACTATGTTTAAGAACATAAAACAAATTGTGGCAAGAATTAATTATTTAAAAAATTACATAGTCAGCCAGGCGCGGTAGCTCACGCCTGTAATCATAGCACTCTGGGAGGCTGAGGCGGGCGGATTGCTCGAGGTCAGGAGTTCAAAACCAGGCTGAGCGAGACCCCGTTTCTACTAAAAAAAAATAGAAAGAAATTAATTGACCAACTAAAAATATATATACAAAAAATTTAGCTGGGCATGGTGGCACATGCCTGTAGTCCTAGCTACTCGGGAGGCTGAGGCAGTAGGATTGCTTGAGCCCAGGAGATTGAGGTTGCTGTGAGCTAGGCTGGTGCCATGGCATTCACTCTAGCCTGGGCAACAAAGTGAGACTCTGTCTCAAAAAAAAAAGAAAAAAAACATAAAAAAAAAAAAAAATTACATAGCCAATGTGAAAAAGAGCCAAATAGAAGCTCTATAGCCAAAAACTAAAACAAAAATTAATAACTCAAGTGTTTTGTTTCAGTAGTATCTTAGATTTGGATAAAAGAGAACTGGAAGATAGCTCAGAAGAAAATGTATAGAATTAAGCAAAGAATGGAAAATATAGAAAAGTGTTTAAGAAACATAAAAGACATAGTAAAAATATGTTACATACAGTAATTGGAGTTCCCAAAGGAAAGCAAAAAAATGAATGGTTTAAAAACTGTATTTGGAATTACAGTTAGAGAGGAGGAATGGGTTCTGGTGTTCTGCCACGCTGTAGGGTGAATATGGTTAACTATAATTTATTACACATTTTCAGAAAGCTGGAATAGAGAATTTTGAATGTTCACAACCCAAAGAAATGATAAATGTTTGGGGTAATAGATATACTAATTACCCTGATTGAATCACTATACATTATATGCATGTATCAAAATATCACTCTATATCCCATAAATAAATACAATTATTACATGTCAATCAAAAAGATCAAGGGAATAAAGGAAACTATATTCAGAGATAATGCCTAAGAATTTTTAAAACTAATGAAATTGTTTGATCCACAGATTAAAGATCAATAAATTACAAAATTGGATAAATAAAAATAAAATTCACATCTAGATACAGAATAATAAAACCAATGATAACAAAAGACAACGAAGAATTCTTAAAATAGCAGCAGTAGGCAGAATTCTAAGATGGCTCCCAAGATTTCTACCTGTTTGTAAACATACCCTGTCTAATCCTCCACCCTTGACTGAGACTTGTGAATATGCTGGAATAGTCCTCCTTTCATTAGGTTACATTGGGTGGCAAAGGTGATAAGATAGCTACTACTGTGATGACATTGGATTTTATAAGACTCACTAGTAGCTCACTGGAGAGAGATTCTTCCCCTGGACTTGAAGAAGTAAACTGCTATGTTGTGAGATGGCCACATGGCTAGGACCTGGTGGCCACCAGGAGCTGAGAACAATCCACAGCCAATAGCCAGCACAAAAACAGGGATCTCAGTCCCACAACTGCAAGGAATGAATCCTGCAAATAACTTAAATTACCATGGAAGAGAATCCTGAGGCTCAGATAAGATCACAGCCTTGTGAGAAACTGAGCGGAAGACTCAGGTAACCCTGGTATAACTACTGCTTCATTGTTATATATTGTTTTATGAATTTTCCCAGCTAATCTTCTGTTTTTTTCCATGTACGCTTTAGAATAAATATGTTGTATTTTTATTGGGTTCGTATTACACATATAGATTAATTTATGTAGTATTGGTATCTTTATAATAAGGTCTTTCTGAGAATAAGCTATATATCATTATATTTGGTCAAATTATCTTGGACTCTCAAAAGCAATGTAAAGCTAGAATATAATTCAGCCATAAAAATGAATGAAATCCTGACTGTTACAACAACATGGATGGAACTGGAGAACATTATGTTAAGTGACATAAGTAAGCCATGCACAAAAAGATAAATTTCACATGTTTTCACTCATATGTGAAAGCTAAAAATAATTAATCTCATGGAAGTATAGAGTAGAATGATAGATACTAAAGACTGGGAAGGGTAATGGGGAAAGGTGGAAGACAAAGAGGGTTTGGCTAACAGGTACAAAAATACAGTTAGAAGGAATAAGATCTAGTGTTGGTAGCATAATAGGGCAATTATATTGAACCATAATTTATTCTATATTTCAAAATGACTAGAGAAGTGGAATGGATTTGGAATGTTCTCAACACAAAGAAATGAGAAATGTTTGAGGGGGAATGTATATCCCAATAACCCTGATTTGATCATTATACATAATATGATTGTTTCAAAATATCACATGTACTCCATAAAAATATACAACTATTATGTATCAATAAAAATTAAAACTTTTAATGTGGAATATTATCTGCTTCCTAAGTTGGGCACTATGAAATACACGGTGATGTTTATAAGGTATTTTGGACTAAAAAAATTGGAACCTGATTTTAAATATAACTAAGTCTACACAATAAAAGAAACAAATAAAACAATACCACAAAGAAGGAACAATCAAATCCAGGAAGTAGGACCTCATACAAATCAATGGATCTGACTTCTCCAATATGCCAAGCGCTTGAAATCACAAGGTGGGTGATAGGGGAGTGAGCTGGCGAGAAGAAAGGAGGGGACAGACTTAAAAGAAACAACAGCCATTAAATGTGGGAACTACCTTGTTTAGATCTTGCTTTAAGTGAACTGCAACAAGACACTTTAAAGAAAACCAACAAAAGTTGAACATGGAGTTGGCCTTAAATAATATTAGAGAATTATTTATTAATTTTATTATATATGATATGGCCACTGTGGCTATAATATAAAATGTTCTTACTTTTTAGGGAAATGCATGATAAACTATTCAGGGGTGAAATTACATAACGTTTGTATTTATTTTCAATTACTCCAGGCAAAAATAAGAAAGGGCGTGGTAGGGTGGGGTAACAGGAGTGGGGAAAAAAGACAGCTGAATGTTGACAATCATTAAAGCTGTAGAAGAGATACAGGAGTACACTGCACTATTCATTCAATTTTTTTGCAAGTTTGAAAAATTTTGTAATAAAATTTTAAAGAAAAATTATTTTCCAAGTTTTATATATTTTTTCCCATTCTGGGGAAGAATGGCAACATTGAAGGCTTTAGTTTATAATGAGTACAAAATGGTTGAATTATAAATATAAAACACAACTCTGAATTTTTTTGTAATTAAATATAAAGTATGTAGCAATTTAGAACTTTAAATGTGAAAAGAAAAGAATGCTCATTATTCCTTCCTTAATGCATGTCTACCATTCAGTGATACTCATGTTGTGTAAACACAATGCAAATGATGGAAGAATATATTTTCTTTAATATAATAAAATACCATTATTTTGTTTGTGAAGAAGGGATTGTATCCCAGACTTCTTGCTCCAAGATGACACTGTCCAATATCATTAAAATTCTAGCCCAATCTACTTTTTAACAGAAACTCCCATTAAAATATGCAGAGAAAACTTATATTTTCATAATTCATATATGGCATATCAATTTCCAAGAATGGATCTTCTGACTATATATTTGTATTGCTTTTTACAAATCTAGAGGCATGATCAATATAGACTGAGATTAGTATGTGTTTGAATACTTTCATCGAATTTTTGATAGGATGCCATAGTGTTACTAGAAACATTACTGATATCAAATTTGGAGAGAAAGAATGGAAGATGAAGGATACTGAGTGTCATTGGATTCACACGTTTGAGAAGAAGGAAAGCGTCACTATTTTCAACAAGTCTTTCAGGGTTCATGAGCCTTTAAACAAAGTAGGCTCTTCCATTATTAAGTTCACTTTATGTGAACTTATTCATATTAAGTTCATATTAAGTTCACTATAATGGAGATAAATTGATATTCTCCTTCCCAAATCAAGGATCTTCTCTAAGATCCCATTTCTTCCTGTGTTTTGATGCTGTTTATACTCTTGAGCAAACACTAGCTGTAACTTGAAGCATACACCTTTTCCTCAGCTTTGAATTTATGGCTCCTATTCATAATCATATAACTTTTGATGATCATATAGTTATAATAAATGAGGTCTTACATACTAATCTCAGATAGATTTTAATGATTTGGGGGTTACAGACTCCATTGAGTATCTGTATCAATCAGGGCCTAGTTGCAAGGAACAAAAAACAATTGTGCTGAATTTAAGCAAAACTTCAATTCATTAAAAGGATGTTGAGTGGTTCATAGAATTGTTGGGTATGGCGAATAATCAGCTTTGGGTTAGGCAAGCAGGAAATATGTCCAAAATCTTTCTGCAGAATCGGTTTCAGTGAGGACACCCCTGCTGCCATCTCTGAGTATCTATGCTGAGTGAGGCTTATTGCTTGAATCACTATCACTGGGCACTGGAGCAGGACTGCTGTCCTTGTGACCTCAGGACTCACTCTTCCTGCGATTGCCACCACTGTCAGAGAGCTCCCCACACACTCTGCATGTTTAGGTCTCTAGTTCCCAATTAGAGTTCAGGAGCACTGGTAAAGTAAGGGACAAGTGTTGACACTCTGGCTGCAAGGAGCATGGAAAAGCATTTGGCATTTTTGCCTTCCACAGCGGGAGGTGAACGAGACTCATAAGGAAGGGCTGTCAGATGCCAGGCAGATAAAGGGGGTAAAAAGGGAGATGTATATACATCTCCAAACAAATCCTGGTATATAGCATAAAGCTTATAGAAAATTAGTTCTAATTGAGTTCTCTTTTTCTATATCAAATATTTAAATTTAATATTTATATATCAGGTTGAGTTTTAGGAGAAAACTATGGCCATGGGTATGTACTCAAAATGAAATAATTTCTATAAATAACCTTTCTCTTATGAGTTTATGTCCATAAAAATTGTCAATTATCATCATGTTAATTAATAAAAGGACATTTTTATTATTATCCATGTATCTATAATATTAATCAGGGACCCATGTATCCTGTCTTTAGTTGTGAGTCATATATGTGTGCATATGTGTGTGTGTGTGTGCATATATGCAATCCAGCCATCCAAACTAATTTGAGATAAATTTTGATATTTTAGTCTCATCTTTCAAGAAATATTAAGGAAGATCTAATTCACAATCCATGACAATACTTGCCTTCTCTCCTCTCCTCTCCTTCCTTTCCTCAGTCTCTGATATCCTCTAGATTCTCTGGAGTTGTGATGTCCAATAAAGTAGCCACTAGCCACATGTAGCTATTTAAACTCAAATTAATTAAAATGAAATGAAATTTCAAATTCCTCAGTCACACTGGCCACAGTCAAGTGCTAAATAGCCACGTGCAGCCAGTGGCTGCCTTACTGGGCAGTGCAGACAGAGAACAAGTGTCCACCTGCAGACCTCAACAACCACCAAACTGTTTCTGACACCCACCTGTGCTGTGGCCTTGTCATCCTAACTTCCCCAGCTCCTTTATTTTATTTTTATTTTTTTATTTCAGCATATTATGAGGGTACAAATGTTAAGGTTACGTATATTGCCTGCGCCCCCCTCCCTCCTGGAGTCAGAGCTTCAAGCATGACCATCCCCCAAACGTTGCACATCTCACTCATTGTGTATTTATATACCCACCCCCTTCCCCTCCCATCTGCCCGACACCCGATAAATGTTATTCCTATATGCCCACTTAGGTGTTGATCCGTTAATACCAATTTGCTGGTGATGTGGGCACTCTGCTTCAGCCCTCCCCCTTTTTCTTCTGCTTCTCAGTCCGGTTCCTTCTCTAGCATTTTTTTTTTCTCATTTTACATCACTAATGGACCCAGGGATTGAGCTGACAAAGACACAAAGTGCTCTAAGAGCATGGAGTCAGGCAGGCAACATTTACATGTTTGTATCTCTCTTCATGATCACATCAATAATAACAATTACTATTGCCTTCTGACGCACCCAGTACCTTTACCTAATATATTAATATTACTTCTAATGCTCATAACAACCCTTATGGGAAATTGCTTCAATTTTATTTTAAAAACAAAAAAACTGAAGTTATGAGAACTTAAATCTTTTACCCACGGTCCTACAACTAGCAGAAGCTAGAGGTAGATATAGTATTTCTTAACCACAAGGCCCCTGCTCTCTCTGCTCTACCACCCTGAAAAGCAGTGCTATATCTCTCCAAAGATATAATAGTGGACATTCCCATGGCAACATAAACAGATAAGAGCAAAATTCCCAAAAGATCTCCCTTAGATACATTAAATGAGAAGTCTTTGCCACAAATACATTTTTGAATAAATGCTTCGAGCAAAGAAAAACCTACTTGATCGTGTCTCTAACATAGTCTGGCCACAGGCATTTTAAAGTTTCAAAATTCATTATAAAAACAACTAAGAAACACTTTCCATTTTGGATTTCAACAATACTTTCCAACTCTTCTTAGTTTGGCCTTTGAAATAAGCTTAAAATGTATAATCAAATAAGCAGATGGAAAAATGCCAGTTTTACCCCTCATTACTGGTAGTCTATGCAAAACCATCTGATTTTAATCTTCCCACTTGATTTGCCTCATGTTTTAAAAATTCATCCAGCTAGTGAAGAATAAATGCAAAACAAGTATAGTGTTATGTTCTAGGGCTTGCCAGAAATTCAAATGTAGACATTACCAGTTTGCTATAAAAATCAATGTAAGAAATGTTTTGATTCCACAAGCAGAAAAGCACAAATGCCCTTAAAATTCCTCCTTTAAAAAAAAATCACATTAAGAAAAAAGATTTTCCTCTTCTGGAACTTAAAGAGAGCTTGGTTTAGAAAAAGAAAATAATACATTTAGAAGAGAAAGGGCGGAGGTGGACTTTGCTAATCTCTCCATTTTCCTTTTCCCAGTTCCTCCTTACATTTCCATTTTGCCAACAGTAAAACTGTTTTTTTAGAGTGCTAATTGGACCAGATTCTAGCCCAAAATATTGGTACTTATTGCTTACTGGCTTAGGAAGAATATGTGTATCACCAGACAGAATTTAACCCACATTATTTAATCAAAGAATACAACGGCTTCATACGTAAAGTGAATTTAGGGAATTATATTCACTAGTGGCTGAGAGCTCTTTACAAGAATGATATATGGTTTCAAATATTAACAAGAACTATCAAAAGGAGATAATATAATTTCCAAATACTCTGTCCTGTTTTGTGATGAAAGTACAGATTAGATTTACTGAATCTTGCTAGACGAAAGAATGAATTTCTCTATTAAAAGTGAATTATCATAGACCTAAGTTAAGAAAAATAGACTTTAAACACAAAGAGAAGAGATTCTGAAGATATTTTCAAAGTAGAAATGAATATTATCTTAGCTTTAGTTACCTCTGTAGCCCTATATATTTTAATAGTCTTTTATATATATATATATATATTTTTTTTTTTTTTTAAGACAGAGTCTCACTTTGTTGCCCAGGCTTGAGTGAGTGCCGTGGCGTCAGCTTAGCTCACAGCAACCTCAAACTCCTGGGCTCAAGCAATCCTGCTGCCTCAGCCTCCCAAGCAGCTGGGATTACAGGTATGTGCCACCATGCCCAGCTAATTTTTTCTATATATTAGTTGGCCAATTAATTTCTTTCTATTTATAGTAGAGATGGGGTCTCGCTCTTGCTCAGGCTGGTCTCGAACTCCTGAGCTCAAAGGATCCGCCCACCTCGGCCTCCCAGAGAGCTAGGATTACAGTCTTTTATATTTTTTAACCCAACTAAGAACCTGAAATATTTTCTAACTCTACTGCCCTGATTTTTTGCATTTAGCAAAGCATTAAATTCTCAGGATTTGTGAACAAGCTTTCTTAGAAGCTATGGAAGTGGTTCCAACAGTGTTCCAAAATTAGTAGGAGGTCACCAAACTGAAAATTCGGTCACTCTGCTTATTCTCTTCCCTTTTGCAAGTCCTACTCATATGTTACCTCCTCTCCTCCTAGGCACCCATATTGAAAAGTGGTTTCTCCTTCCCTTCTATCTGACACCATCGTATACAACAAGTCTGACTAACTCATGCAGAAAAGGAATTTATGCCAAGAATATTGAGGAGCTAAAGGCATAGGAATTGACCAGAATGCTAGAAATTCATAGCTTAGCAAAAATCAGCAACCAGGTTGGCCAAAGGGGGTTAACAATTTCATCAGCTACCACTACATTTTTTAATCTTTGAGTAACTCTGGAAGACAGTCCAGTAGGCATGATCTGGTTCACATGATCTCTCCTTGGCTAGAGAAATGCCAAGCACCATGATGTATAGTTCCCCGAGACTGTAAGGGAAAATGATCCCAAAAACTGAACTGAGTACTGTCACTAAAAGAAGACGGCATGTATATTGGGCAAATGGGATTCATTTTGTGATTTCGAATCATTCATTTTGTGATTCATCAGGCTCTGTCTACCAATGTTCTCTGGTTTTCATCCTCAAATATTATTTTGTTTGCATTTTATTATTTAACTTTTACTTACATTTCATCTTTCCTCTACATTGCCAGCACATTAAGAGCAAAAATAACATGTTTAAAACCACCTGCAGTGCTTTGTACAAAGCAAATGCTCAATAAAATTTTATTGATTTAGAAATAGAAATAATAATTTCTCAACAGTTTTACTTCATAGAAAAATCACTTTCTATGTTTTCTAGTCATTTATTTTGAAAACCTCTTAAAAAGACAGGTTTTCAATATTTGCAGCTGTTTGTTCTTTCAATAATGTTTGGTATTTTATTGGCAAGACAAGTTGCTGGGAGGAGTTTCTGAGTACGGGAAGAATATGTCAACAGATCAGGAGCTTAGCATTCTCATAGGGCTTATTAATCTTAAATATTTACTTCATGCTCTAAGGATATCAGTTATTGCCAAGTGATGAAACTGTGCCCAACAAACTGCAGGGTCTGACTCAAAATTATGTCTGACCACTTTCTATTCTCCACTGAAAATACTGCAAATCAGACCAGGGTTCTAACTCTCTACAGTGATGAACAAAAGGCTCTGTACCAGGGGTTATCACCAGAACCTTAGAGGCACATTTCCCATAGCTGTTCTTAACAGGCAAACATAGGCCTGCAAGCAAGCAATGGAAACATGATGCCTGCCTTTTCCTAACTGGCTTTTTCACTCAGGATATTATTGTTCCTTTTGGTCTAAATGTTTCCTCTCCTAAAAAATAAAGATGCTAGATTAGAACATCTCTATGAGCCCTCTCAACTATGCTGTTCTCTGAATCTATGTTTCTATGATTCTCATCTTCAAATGAGCCACAAAGCATACCTTATTGACTAATAATAATAATGATAATAGCTGACATTGAGTTCACACTATGAACTAGACTGAAAGTTTTATATAGCTGTTATTATTATTTACCACAATTTTATCAGGAATTTATGAATTATCTCCATTTTATGCGTGACAAAAAATAAGGCTGAGATGTGTAGATTAAAAAACTAAAGTTACAACAAAGTGTTAATAACATCTTACCTTAGATCACAAAACTAAAACATTTTAGGGTCAATTGAATTTATATCCAATTCCATTCCACTCCAGGGCTTGGGCTTTTAATTTCTACAATCTACAACCTTGCAAATGTCCACTGTCACTGTTAATTCCACGATGTTGAATGAGTAGATGAGAGAGTATCTACCTAAGCTATTTACTAAATGCAGTGTTTGATAGCATTGAGCATAGATAATCAAACATCCACAATTATTTCAATATCAGAAGCTGGTTCTCTTTTTGCCCTGGGACTACATTATCATTTCCCTGCAGTACTTCTTCACTCATCACCTTGATGTTCAAATGCCCGGATTGTGAAAGAAGAGTAGGTGAAAAGCCATCATCCAGCTCAACAGCATCAGTGGAATGTCTGTTTCCATGGGCTGTAGCGACCTGGGGTGAGGCAAGAGAGGTCAATCTCAATTACTTAAAAGTAGTGGTTCACTTTTACAGATGGCATCTCTGGAAATGAAGATCAAACTTGTGTTTGATTATTCTATTGACTAGAAGCCTTACCTCAAACAAAATTGTACAAGAGTAGTTTATTTTTGTCACCCTCGTTTTCTCAATGTCATCCACAATTCCCTCTTTCAGTGGTGCTTCTTCTACTGCTCAGGCTTTATACCCTCCTTCTTTCTCCTTTTCAAAACCTGTTCTTAAAAACCACTGAGACACATAAAGGTCTCAAGGTGTTCAAGAATGAAAACAATTAAAAGATATAAGTGCTGGGACTATCTGTGTTGACATGACTTAAGAACATAGACCAGCTATGTCAACAGGAATTAGTTATTTGTTCCAGGAAATGTTGCCTGGGAATGATAAAGCTGTAAACCAATTAAAAAAAAACCCTCACTGTTTGCTTCAGGAAATTCCCACAGATCAATAATCAGAGACAAGAGTCTGCTCACCTGGGCAAACATTTGCTTATCACACCAAGTTTACTTACCAAGACTGGTTTCAAGACCCTCACTTTGCAGGGTCTACCAATTCTAAACTATTATATCATGAATTTTGCCCAATCCAAATCAGTTTCTCAGCTTAAAAGACCTACCTCAACCCACTTGAGCTCAGATCCCAAAGCCCTAAAATTATACCGCTTCTGACTTTCTCCTTATAAGACACTACCATGATTGTCAAGGTGGTGGTCTCCTTTAACTACAATGAGTTCTAATGAGTTTCTCCTTTAACTGAGGAAAATCTTGGTATCCACTAAAGTCACTACCTTGCTGTCTACCACTTAGGTCATGGCTGTTTTAGTCTCCTATGCTGACCGTGTTTTCAAAACTGGCCAAAACCAGTGCTGTTCATACCACTGTTTCCTGGGCTGAGGTTAGGGAGAACTCACAGGGAGGAATGCTTCCAAATACCATGAGATTATTTATATACTATGTGAGCCATTATCTACTCCACATATACATAGGCTGAGTGGGTGACCACATATCACAATTATTGATGAACAATTGAACAATCAGAGGAAAATGATTAAAATACAAAGAATTTTAAAAATCTTTTGTTCATTTATTGTTCCTTTCATGAATTCAACAAATATTTGAATGTCTCCTGGCTGTGACAAAGAGGAATTTGTTAATGTTATCAAAGTGTTGGCATCCATAGAGTAATTTTGGCATCCATTCATCATCTACCCCACATATACTGAGCATCTTCTGTGTGTCACAGAAAGTACAACCCTGGGTATAAAATAAACAAGGCAGACAGTCCTCCCCCTGCCTAAGGGAGGGATGGGGAAATAGATAATGAAACAGTTGGGGGACAGAATGATAAGTTCAGCACAGGGGAAGTAGAGGGTGGTAAAACAGTAGAAAGTAAGTGAACTAATCCAGATTTTAAAGTCAGGGAAGACTTCCTAGAGTAAGTAATCAATGAAGGCTCAGAAGCAAAAGAGAGTATCATGTATCAATGGAACAAAAGTACAGGATGCCCAGAATGTTTCATGTGAAATAGAAGGACAGGGGATACATGAAGCTGAAAACTGGGGAACACACCATGGAAGATTTTGAAATTTTGAAATGCTGAAGATTTTGAAATTTATTGCCAGAAAGAAAAGGGAGGCTACTTAAAGCTTTAATCAAGAGTATAAACCTATCAAATTTTCAGAGTGGTCACTCTGGAAACATTGTGGGAAATGGATTAGAAGGGAACAAATAGGACCCATTGAGAAACTATTAAAATAACTTAAGAAAGAAATTAAGGTTTTCTGAACTGGTGTATAGAGGCAGTGATAATGGCCGGGGGGGAGGGGGGGGAGATGGAAGAGATCTGAGAGAGAGAGAGAGAGAGAGGAAATAGAATTGATAGCCCATAGTGATTGGCTGAGGGGTGGAGAATGTGGGAAGTCATCATTCTTAGCTGATGAGTCAGGTCATGTCACTCCCCAGGTCAACACGCTGCAATGTTTTCCATCACACTCAAAATGAAAGCCAAAGTTTTTACAGTGGTCTACGGGTCCTGAGGCAGCCTATCCCACCCACCAGCCCCCTTCACCCCACCCATTGCCTCCGACAAGCTCACTCCACCTCACCCACATCAATCTCCTGGTGTTGCATGAGCACCCCAGGCCTGATCTTGCCTTAGAGCCTTTGCTTTTGCTATTTACTCTGCCCAGATAATAGTGTGATTCACACTCTTTCCTTCCTCAAGTCATTGTTTAAATAACCCCTTTTCAGTGAGGCCTCCCTTATCATCCCACTAAAAACTTCAACCTCTGTGATAGTACCCCCGAGTTTTCTCCTTAATACCCATCACTTTATAAATTATAATATACAGCTAATTTATTTATTTTGGTTATTATCTATCTCCCACTACTCAGATGTAAGCTCCTTGCATCCAGGCAGTTTTGTCTTGTTTTGTTTGCTGCTGTATCCCAGGCTCCTGGCATAGTGTCTAGGATGTAGTGAGCATTCAGTATTCATTGAATGAATTCATGGGCAAATCCCATGTCTGTAGCTTGACCAACTGGTCAGATGATAGTTCCAATTACTAAGATAGGAAAGATAAGAGGTAGGGAATGTTTGCATAGAGAAGGTTATGCGTTCAGTTTGGAATCATTTGCAGGATCCCCTTGCCCAGTACCCAAGCTATAATATTATAAGCATGACAATTTTATGTAAGTCAAACTATTAATAAAATTACAACTCTTTCTAAAATAGCAGGAGCCAAACTCTTCTCTAAGGGAACATTTAGAATTAAAGAGCTCCTCTCACTGACAGAACACCTGTATTAGTTTCTTATAAGTCAATGAGTGCTTTACCTATAAATCACTGCACCAATATACATCAAGAAGACGCCAGCCTCCCTGCACTCTTCTGCATGGCACATGACATATAGTGACATAGATATTCAGAATAGAGTATGTTTGGGGGTTCTATTTGAGGTCTTCTATATTTTATATACCTAGGCAAGGATTGTCAAATAATCATCAGATACTATTGAGGTAGTTCACTCAACTTTTCATCTAGCAAGGGTTAACACTTTTTTTCAAAATTGTAAATCAGTTGTCAAATGAGAGATAGGATATTTGGAAAACAGATGGGTTATATGACAGAGAAAATGCTTGTAAGGTGCAGTTAAATTCTTGGTACCTATATTTGTTTTCTTTTGTTTTTTAATACATTTAAAATCCCAATCAACTCTTAATAGTGTTTTGCAGTCCCAACTGGGAAAAAGTTTTCATACATTTATAATTCTCAAAACTGTGGCATACATCAGAATCACCAGGAAGAAAGGCTTGTTAAAAAATAGATTGCTTAGCACCAAATTCAGAGTTTCTGATTCAGTAATTCTTGGGTGGGCCCCAAGAATTTGAATTTCTAACAAGTTCCCCAGTGATGCTAGTTCTGCTGGCCCAGGTACCACACTTTGAGAACCACTGTAGTTCAATAAGACCTTCCCAGGCCAGACTGTGACCAGTTTAAACATTTCAACTGGACTCTTTGCTGACTCCAAACTGAAGTTAGTTGAATCGAATATCTAGATACAGAACAGTTAAAAGATGTAAAATTAATTTAGATTATTTTTTTAAACTTCCTTTAATTTGGCTTAAGTCTGATACTTTTCACACACAATATAATCTATCAGCCATCTTTTTTTGTTTGTTTTGGGGGAATTTTTGATTAAACTGAAAGTGAATATTTTTGTTTGCACGCCAGGATAAATGTTCATTGATGAGCTAAGCATTATATTATATATATTATGTTTCCTCTTGTATAACTTTTTGTTTTTTCCTAAAGTTAATAACTGCTTCATTTTTAACTTGCTTAGTTTTCTATGACCTATCACTAATGTGATAGAGCTTTCAACTGTTTCTTGATAATATTTCCCAAATGATCAAACACACCAAATAGTTCTATTTGGACGTGCAAATAGTTCTATTTGCACGACCAAATAGTTCTATTTTTTTTACCTAGAGAACCCACTCCATCTTCCTGCCCCAACAATCTGACAGGTAGTTTTCTGGGCTTGCTGCACAATTGTTACGCTTTGTCACTTTCTTGTGTTACATCCACTGTTTTCTAATGCCTTGTCTTTCTGTTTCTTGACTTACCCTCTTAATTTGCTGAAGCACACAGTCTGGTCTTGTCACAGGAAAGGAGGTAAATACTGTGAGTCATCGCATGCCTGAAAAATTCTGTATTCTTGATTAAGCTAGTATAGTGTTTTAGACTAAGGTTTATTCTCACCTTCAATTTTTGAAGGCTTTGCTCTTGTTCTCTAACTTGCAGTATTGCTAGTAAGAATTGAGAATTTCAATAAATTCTAAATCTTGCTAGAAAGTTGCTGTGTAAATAAAACATATAACATATACAACTGTGTAACACTCATAGAATTTCAAATTTTGTGCCTGTAAAATAGTTTTCATAGAAAAAAGCAGAGAATGAATTATCAAGATGTTTCCAAAAAAGCTTAGGATTTAGAATGTCACTCTGACTTTAGCTACTGTGATAGAAAAGAATGAGCAAATTGCATAATACCTCCTGATTATTCTTTATTAGCTACTGAAATCTTCCTGTTGATGAGTGGAAGTTTGAGAATTGAGTTGCAGCCTCCCAACTGATAATGACACTGAGCAACCTGGAAATTATGTACTAGCAGCATTAAAAGGACAGTAAGTGTATTCTTTAAGATTGTCCATCTTATAAAAGATATCATCAGTTACAGTTTTCCCTTTTCATTGGCTCTAATTCTCTTGCAAATCCTGAACTCTGCAGTGGTTAAAAATAAGACAAACAGCTCAGTCTAGTGGCTAATCTGATCATTGCAACCAAAGTCAAGAACAGTTCTCAAATCAAACCCCCTTTTTAAAAATCTGTCTAAAACTTGGCAAGCAAACCTGACAGGAGGTGGCTGTTGTAATCCCTGCTCAGGAGACACAACGAATAAACACTTAAAGCTGTCAGTCATGTTATCTCCATTTGGGACTTTTCTCAATAGTTAAGAGAGACAGGTGCAAAACTCAGCTCAGTAATTTAATCTGAAGGGAAATATTTTTGTCAGACTGTGCTTTTCAGATAACTTTGTCTGCAAAACATAAGTACGAATCTTAGCCTACTCTTATCTTCCCCCTCCTTTCTTTACTTTCCCTCTCCCCTACCCTGCCTTTAAGAGAAATCTGGAATTAAACTGAAAATCAGAATCTTGTCATTCTTCATTTTGGCAGAGATAAACCACTCTATGGCAGCTGGGGTTCCCTGCCTTTGACAATTGTTTCCACAAAGCACTCGAGAATGTGAACAGAACACTAAACAAAGAGCAAAAGCTATTTCCTCCTAATTCCAGTGTGAAGCAGTCAGAAAATAGTGTTTTTCTTGTAAGAACTGGTATATCAGGGCAAAAACTTATCTTTTTCCATGTCTTTCCACTTCCATAAAATAATGTGAAGCATCTTACAATAAGTTTAAAAAGAGCAAAGAAATCAAATTTAAAAATTAGGAGGTGAGGAATCCAACTGAGAACTAAGACTGGGGCTATGGTATTTCTGAATATATGGACTAGAGATATTTGCTAAAGTGAATTAAAACTGATTGGACAGGGAGGATGAAAATTTGGTTGCTTTTTAATTCATAATAATTACAATATATTAAGCCTATAGCTGTACTCCCAGAGTCAAATGATCAAAGGGTTAAAATATTACATGTGCTTGCTAAAGATAATAGTCAAGAGGGTAGTTAATATTGAAGAATTCAATTAAAAATTAACATATATTCAAGAAACATTTCAGTGTTAAAAGAATATTTACTTTCAGAAAATAAGTGTAACAACGTGTTTGTTAGTCTTTAAAAAAACTTACAGTACCGAAAAATATAAAGAAGGGGCAAAAAACCCATAATATAAGATCTACAGAAAAGCGCTACTAATATTTAGTGTATATCTTTTAAGATTTTATTTCTCTGGGGACAAAAAAGCTATTTGTGTT
This sequence comes from Mirza zaza, assembly GCA_008750895.1. Lineage (NCBI taxonomy): Eukaryota > Metazoa > Chordata > Mammalia > Primates > Cheirogaleidae > Mirza > Mirza zaza. The sequence continues at coordinate 6,473 of VSMD01103022.1, read as the reverse complement.
CTGTGGAAAACAATTATTCTTTTTTATGCATTAATATTATGTGTATAGGGGACAACTAATGATGAATATAGAAAAAAGTCTCATCCAATAGGAAAATGTAGATAAGCTCTTTATAAGCACAATTTAAAACTGTTTATTTTTTAAAAGTATCAAATAATTAATTTGTGGAGACAATTCACACTGTGAGATCAGAAAGGTAAATTTAAAGACCCAAAAGACGCCAGTGATACAGACGCTGCCAGTGTCATGGTTATTGGAGGCTGCAAGGAAAAGATATGTGTTCTACCAAACTTTCCCTCAATGGCACTATTCTAAGTTTTAAGTTATAAAATGATCTAAATATCATATAAGCAACAAATCAAGAAGACTAAGAATTCTGAGCATGATTTAGTGTTTTAATCAAATAAAGCCCACCACAAGGCTAATGTGACACATACATAATGATATGCATAATCACTGTAGTATTACACAGCAATTTGGCATAAATGGCAAATGATTACTTAAATGACTGAAATTACCATTACTTTCACACAGCCCAATTAAGCATTTCTGGGGTCAGCTGAGGAGAGAGATAACAAGAGAAACTAAAAAGCGGCTGCAAGATCCCACCAAAGGAAACCAGGCAGCTGTGTCGCCCTCATTCCCTGGTGACAGAACAGCGTGGAGGAGGGGAAAGAAAAAAAAAAGGTGCTACAAATCCTACAAAGGCACCAGGGAAATGCAGTTTGTGGCTCCCAGTTAATTTCTTTTTTTCTTTTCATCTGGGGATTTCTAGAAAATTCAAGACAATTTGATCTTCCCTACTAGATAAGTGGTAGGACCCTCCAACCACCAGACTCAGAGTAAAAGACAAAGAAGTCTTTGAAGCCACACAGAGGGGTTGTTTGTCTGGTTTCCGTCTATGCCCACTGCTCTCCTCCACTCTCCTCAGCAAGAACAGACTCAGCTAAGTATGTGATGTAAGAGAAATTCCTGCACTTTCGTCTACTGTCACCTCCATCACCAGCGCCACACAGAGCCCCAGTACCCTTTCAGAAATATCAGCCATTTCTTCCGGTTAATAAATAAAAAGCCCAGGAATGATTAACAGGTTCTTCGCTGGATGTTCATGTCTGAACAGAGCAGATCACTGGGTGCGTGAGTTTCTGGGAAGAGGAGTTACAAGGGGAGAGAGTAAAAATAGCACAGACATGAAAGTAAGAAAGAAAATTTTTTCAGAAATTTACCCCAAGCTAACCCTGCCTATTAAGGCATCAGAAAATAATATTAATAGAAAGACATAAAATGGTGAAGTAAGATTTTAAATTTTTCAATAGTGGTTGTACAATAGCAGTGTGAGCTTAGATAGGTTACTTAAACCTCACTGAGCCTTAGTTTCCTTATCTAAAAAAAATTAAATAAACTAAGAGGAGTATACCTACTTAATTCACAGACATACGAGTTGGCTAATATACATAAATTGGCTAATATACATGCTTCTCACATGCTTCCACCAAAGAACCCAGCAGCAGTTGAGACTGCCTCCATGCCTATAGAGATTCAGGGCAAAGCCAGTCATAAGAGACCTGAACCACATGCAACATTTATTTGCAATTTTATACTTTAACTTCAATATTAATACATACTAGATATTCTTCTCTTTATGCGTGTGGTTTAAAGAAAAATAAGTGTTTTAAAGTCTTTACCATCAAGTAAAATTGATGCTAATGTTTACCTTATGCTTTGGTGCAACCCTGGCCCAGACTCTAGTTTGAGAAGCCCAAATTTATGTGAAACCACAACCAATGCTCAGGAAGTATTGTTTTTTCCTTTCTTTTCTCCTCCAGTTGTCTCAGAAGCCAAAAGCAGCCTTCATCTCACCTACAGGTTTTTCTCTCCCTCTTCCTACCTGAAACGCACAGATAAGAGTAGAAAATAAACCTATTATTGGGAAATTCTCAATCAGAAATTATTTTTTGACCCCCAAGGCATATTTGGCAATGTCTGGAGACATTTTTCATGGCTACAACTAGGGAATAATGGCATTTTCTGGGTAGATCCAGGGATACTACAATGCACAGGACAACTGCCCACAACAAAGAATTATTCAGCCTAAAATGTTCATCATGCTGAAATTGTGAAACTTTGAGCTATAAGTAACTGACCCAATTGTGACCCTCACCAGCAGAGACCCAAGCTAACTGATCTGTGCAGGAATGTTTTATTCTTTGCCAGGCTGTAGGCACTCCCACACTTCATGGACCTAAATTTAAACTTAAGCTAGTTGAAAACTAGTTCAAAGTCTTTACTCAATTCTGATTTTGTTCAGAAATGAAAAGCTTACTTTTCCAAGAAGTTTAAAATAGAACTTTGCCAAATAGTCAGAGGTATAATTTCTTCATCCTATATTTCATATTTCCTTGCAGAATACTAAAAAACCTGTAAACTGATCCATTTACATTCTAAGGGCAAATGGCAACTAGTATTTTAACCTTAAGCTTTCTAAAAAATGTGTAAAAGATCACAGGGCTTAGTCTGATGACAATTCTTGATTCAAGAAGACACATATGTGCCTATTGACTCTACAGGGGATTTAAGAAATGCTCTTTCCTCTCAGCCAGGAAGGGGAATGTGGTCTTTCACCATGTGCTTGCTAAATAATAAACTTCTGAGTGTATGTGCCCTTCCCACTCTCCTCTTTTCTCAGCCTGATGTTCATGACCAGCTCATTGACATAAGTCTTATGCCACATGGTGTTCTGAAGCCACAGCATCAATCAGGATCGAGCTAAGAAGTGTTTCAGAAATGAGGATACACTTCAGCAGGGGAAGAGATGCAAGTAGTAATAGGAGTGAAACAAGTCTTAGTCGAAATTAAGCAAATAGACATTTGCCTGTGAAAACATCAAAATGCGGTTTAAATCACATAAAATATATCTTCATGTACCAAAAAAGTACTGACACCCAGGCTCCATATGTTTCAGAGTATGGACAATTTTCTCTTTTAAAAGCCTAGTCAACTCATCCTTATTTGGCTCCTTCTCATCTCTGGACACAACAAACACTGAACCTGACGGTCAGTACACGGAAACCGAGACAGAAAATCCTTGGAACCCAATGTAAGACAAAAATGGCCAGAAAAGTTGATAGTCTATGAATGAAATACCTGTGCTTTCCAAAGAAGAGCTTTTCCCTGATAGAAACTATTTTTTTTTTCTCTCAGTGATAAGAACTCCTAGTTTTCATTTGACAGGGTGCAGAAACAAGGATTACCCTTAGGCCTGGGCAAGAAGGTGCCCTGCTCTACCCCCATAATCTAGAGGTGTCCATGCTGAGCCGCCTCTGTCCATCTCCACTCCAAAGGATGAGGAGCTAACAGGGCCAGAAGAACTGCCCAGATGCCCAGAGCATCCAGACCATACTCTGGATGCTCAGGACCTGGAATTCCTGCTCAAACGGCCCCTAACACCCTTCTGAGGATTATGTAGGCCTTTTCCCAGGTTTGTTCTTTCTTCCCAGTGGAGCCCCTTGTCTTGGGGAATGAGAAAAGGGCAGTTATTTGTACATGGTGCTTTGAGAGGGTTGTGGAGGAATGGAGCTTGGGCAAATAAGCTAGGTGTGGTACCCTCACTTAGCAAGCCAGGCCTTCCCGGTGCAAGGCAGAGCAAGGGGTAGAAGAGCAGGGCTGGGGCTGGGGTGAGAGGGGTAGAGGCTGAGGCCCTGGGGCCCTGAACCAGCTCTCTAATTACCGCCATATTCTGGCCAACTTAAAAAAGTCCAGGAATTCCAAATGTGAACCTGGCCTTCTATGTCTTTAAGAAAGTATTTTGTCAAAATAGGTAGCTAGACCATTTTATCATATTTAACAGTTTGGTAGCTTGATTTGTAACTTTAAGAAATTTTTAACCATGTGGAATATGGGCTTCCATTTGTTCTCTTGCTCCATCTCTGAAAATAAAACAATGTGAGAGTTGCTCCTCACCCTGTCCCGCTTCCTATAATAGCTTTAGCCATATCTGGTTCACTGGAGATGGTTTTGCTCTTAATTCCACTATATCTCAACTGTATTTCCCCTGCCTCTTGGAGTTTGGATGGCACCATGTATTTCAATTTGCTGGGTATTTTTCATGCACAATCTGCTCTCTGAAAATCGGCTAACTCCAGCTCTCTATCTTCAGGTGGCTTTTCCAACTAGCTTTAACCTTATATTTTTGACCCTTTCTTTGCTCTTCTCACCCTCCTCTGTTCTGGGCAGGCGCCCACATTCATGCCTTTTGCTCCCTCCCCTGTAACTCCTTTTTTAACGTCTGACTCATTTCAGGCCCTTTGTGTTTTCCTTTCTGGCTTCGTCTATCATACTGCCTGCCAATTTCTTGCAATCTTTGCTCCTCCGCTCAGCATACTTTCTGGCGGCTTCTCAATTCTCATTCTTTAGCAATTTCAGTTGCTTACCCCAATAAACATCCTCCTCCCTTTGCTTCTTGTATCTTTATGGGAGATAGGAAATTGTTTATTTCCAATTTTGGCATTCTCCCTCCCTGTACCTCCCAGACATTAAGTGGAAAAGTAATAACAATAATAATAAAAATTTGCTTTTGTAGGGGCATAAAGGGAGTGATCCCTTTCCTCTCCATCATAAGGGTCACAGCTGACAACCCTATAACAAAGACAGGTTCGCAAGACAAAAGCATAGAAAATCTATTTGATCATAGCTTCATGTGACACGAGAGCCTTCAGAATGAAGATCCAAAGATACAGAGGTAACTGTCCATATTTGTAGTTTGGTTCAGTGAAGTGTGGACAGCTGTGTAGAAATATGATTGGGCAAAATTGGTATGATCTAATGCTAATAGGCCGAGTGTGGAAACTCAGCAAGGCCTGTCCACATTTTTCTTGGCCTCTTCTGTGCATTATTCCTTCCTCCTGGGTATGAGGTAGGACTCACTCTGGAATGAGGGTCTTAATTTCTTTAGGGCCAGCTCTTACACAGAAAAGTGGGTCAAGGCAGAAGATTAAAGTAATATTTGGGGGCTTTATGGCTGCCTTATTATTTTTTTTATTTTGAATACTTCTATCAGGTTATATGGCTGCCTTTGGGGAAAAATTGTTCTGGTTTCTATGACCTGCCTTGGGGAAGGGGAATTTTGGTTTCTATGCTTTCTCGGTGGGAGAATCAAGGGTGAGAGATAGGAAGGCAGAAGAAGGTCAGAGACTTTGCTTCTAAGGCTGCTTCTTAGGCTTTTTACTTTGGGGTATCATTTTCTGGGCCCCAGCACTTTTACTCCAACACTGGCTAGGTATAACTGGCTTTTGAAGCTGGGATATTCCCATATTCACCAGTGATTTTTTCAATCATTGCTCTACTTTCAATTCCTCTCAACTTCATTTTTTTTGCCTTCAATGAAAGTTGCTGAGTGACTTTATAAAGTGACTAGAAATATATCAAAATTAAGATCTTTTACCTAGGACCACTTTATTTATCTAAATATATATGAGTTATTGAGATGACTGAGGGGCCCCCTTGTGCTTATGAGTTTATGTGTCTTTGTGATCATGTGTTTTATTTCACAGATAAGATTGTTGCTGGCTTAGGTTGATGAAATGACATGAGACTTTTTGAAAATTTGCCTTGGAATTGCAAGACTCACTGTGCTAGAAAGAACCTTAGAGAGTATTCAGACTCAGTCTTTTATTTATAAGTAGTGAGATTTGGAACAGAAAATTTAAGTGGTTTGTCAAATAATAAATAAAAGCTATTGTTTATAGCTTATGTACTGAAGACCTCATCTAATTGCTACTCAAAGCAAGCCAGTCCTGTGGTAAACATTAATATACTATATTATGGTGAAACTTTAGAAATCTTCTAGTTAAAGTCAAGAACAAGGCAACAATGACTGTTTTACTGCCATTCTTTGACATTGTTCTAAAGGGCTTAACTCAATAAGACAAGAAAAATAGTGTTTTATATATAAAAAAGGAACAGGTAGAAAAGTTAAGATGGCCATAAAGTAAAAGACTGACATAATTGAACCACATGAAAAATGAAAACTTTTATATTAAAAAATGTGACAACATACACAAAATTTAGAAACAAGTGGTAGAAGGAGGAAATATTTGGAGTCCTTATGGAGACACAAGATTACTACCCACAGTACATAAATCAGTTAAAAAGGATCAGGCCGGGCGCGGTGGCTCAAGCCTGTAATCCTAGCTCTCTGGGAGGCCGAGGTGGGCGGATCATTTGAGCTCAGGAGTTCGAGACCAGCCTGAGCAAGAGCGAGACCCCATCTCTACTATAAATAGAAAGAAATTAATTGGCCAACTAATATATATAGAAAAAATTAGCCGGGCATGGTGGCACATGCTTGTAGTCCCAGCTATTTGGGAGGCTGAGGCAGCAGGATTGCTTGAGCCCAGGAGTTTGAGGTTGCTGTGAGCTAGGCTGACGCCACGGCACTCACTCTAGCCTGGGCAATAAAGTGAGACTCTGTCTCA